>CAUYLG010009621.1:0-12279 GCA_963573385.1 Cacajao melanocephalus
TGTTGTGACATATTACCGTGTTCAACAGCTAAATGATGTGACTCTTTTCTCCTATTTGAGCCCTGCTCATACATTGTGACATAGAGCTTGGCCTTGAATCCAGATGATTTAACTCTCCTACCCAGGCTCTGCCTATGGAGAAGTGTGACATGTCTCAGCATCCATCACTTGGTGATGTGACTCCTGTCTGGTTCTGGCTCACAGAAGAGAATGTAACATATCACCGGACCCAGCACCTAGGTAATGTATCCCTATTTTATTCCTAGGCCTTGCTTTTAGGGTAAATTGTGACATGGATTTGGATGTAACACCTAGGTAATGTAACTCTTCTTTCAAGCCTGGGCAATGCCCAAAGGGAGATTGTGACATGTTGCTGAGCCCAGGACTCAGGTGTTACTCTCCTGCCTGGCCTTGACAGCCCACAAAAGGTATTGCTCATCACCCAAGTAATGGGACTCTATCTGACAGAGTCCTGTTCTTAAGGAAAATTCTCTCATATCACTGTATTCAGCATGTAGGAACAGTGACTCTTCTGCCTCTTCCCTGCCCATAGAAAAAATTGTAACACATCACTGAACTCAGAACCTATGTGATGTTACTTTTTTCCTGTGTCTTACATACAAAAATATCAGACCTAGGTGAGGTGATGCTCCTCTACCACCTGGGCCTTGCCCAAAAGCAACATTATGATATATCTCTGGCCCCATCACCTGGGTGAAATGGCTATCCTCTTCTGAATAGGCGTTTCTCACAGCTGTGATTGCTAAAAAATCCTGGGCCCAGCACTCAAGTGTTTTGACTGTGTTGCATGGGCCCTGCACACAGAGGGCATTGTGATATATATATGGGCCCATCAACTAAAAATGTGACTTTTAATATTAGTCTGTTCTCATACTGCTAATAAAGTCATACTCAAGACTGTGTAATTTCTAAAAGAAATAGGTTTAATGGACTCACAGTTGCACATGACTGAGGAGGCATCACAATCATGGTAAAAAACGAAGGAAGAAAAAAAAGGCATCTTACATGGTGGCAGGAATAAAGACCTGTGCAGGGAAACTCCCCTTTATAAACCATTAGATCTCATAAGACCATCTCAAGAACAGTATAGGAGAACCACATGATGTAGGTTCTGGCCTACTGGATAGGTCACAATGCCTTTTTTGGCAGAACTCAGGCAGCAGAGTCACATCTGGGTGTAGAGCCCAGCAATATGCCAAAACACTCACTGAAGTCAGGGCCCGTGCAAGAGAAAGAGTCATGTCACCTAGGTGCTGGGCAAGGAGTATATCACAAGCCACCTGTGGACTCAGCTCTGGCCCCAGGGTTACATCTCCTGAACACCAAGTTCATCGTGGTGTTACAGTGCCCTCTGTGGTACAGGCCAAAGCAGAAATAAATATGGTATCACCTAGGTGCTATGTCCAACAATATGTCACTATTTATTCTGTGGGCAAGGCCCAAGAAAAATAATTACATCATCTAGGTGATGAACCCCATGTTATGTCCCAATGCCCCCTTTTTGTAGGGCCCAAGCAGAAGTGAAAGGTCACATAATTTACCTTGGGCCTAGGAATATGTCACAATGGCTCGTGTAAGCAGTGCTTAGGTAGAAGAGTCCCATTACCTAGGTGCTGGGCCCAGAGATATATGGAAATCTGTGGGCAGAGCACAAGCAGGTGAGAAAGGTCACATCACCTAGGTGGTAGGCCCAGAGATATGTCACAATTCCCCCTTTAGGCCAGGCCAATGAAGAAGAGTCACATCTCCCAAGAGACAGTCCCCACACTATGTCATCTTGCCCTTTGTAGACAGGGCCCTGGTAGAAGCTGAAAATCACATTACCTAACTGCTGTTCTCACTGATATCTTAAAATTGTCTTAGGACACAGTCCAGTCAGGAGAGGAGAATCACATCACCAAGATACTGATCCCAGTGACATATCACCATTCTCTTTGACGGCAGAGCCTAGGAGAGTCACATCATGAAAGTGCTGGGTTCAGTGATATGTCAAAATCTCCCTTATGGGCAGGGTCCGGACAGAAGCAAAGAGTTACATGGTTTGGCCATGTCCCCACCCAAATCTCACATTGAATTTTAATAATCCCCACGTCCGCAGTTAGAGTTGTAACGGTCATATGTAAATTCAGCAATGTGTGAGATGATGGCTCATTTCTTGACCAAGCTCACAGGTGCAATAATGACTCTGTCTCAAAAAAAAAAAAAAAAAAAAAAAAAAAAAAAAAAAAGGACGACAAAAAGAAAATTATACACCTTATTAAAATGATGTGTTTTTTAACCAATATTGATCTTTTATTCTGAAAATAGTTGCAAACCTATACTCAAACATACTTAATTCATTATTTTCTTACACCTAAGGTTTATATTTAGACTAACAG
The DNA here is from genome assembly GCA_963573385.1 of Cacajao melanocephalus. Classification (NCBI taxonomy): domain Eukaryota; kingdom Metazoa; phylum Chordata; class Mammalia; order Primates; family Pitheciidae; genus Cacajao; species Cacajao melanocephalus. The sequence continues at coordinate 2,400 of CAUYLG010009621.1, forward strand.
ATGTGTATATTTAACTCTATGTAAATTAAAACTAAAAATCTCTATGTGTTTATAAGCATACAGGTCACATATTAAAAGAAGACTAAGAAATTTTAAAAAGTATTTATCCAGGATTCAGATATGTGTAAATTTTATTTATAATTGTATATAATTTTTATTATTACAAAAATGACCCTGTAGTCAATAATTTTACTTTTACATCGTAAAATCACTGTAACTGTAGAATTGTTTGTAATACAAAAGATAAATTCTAGAGGTGATGGATACCTCACTTAACCTAATGTGATTATTAAATACTGTATGCCTCTATCAGAATATTTATAACATATATACATATATATAACATAAATATGTGCCCACAAAAATTAACAACAGAAAATTTAAATGCAGAAAAAAAATTTTTATCTACAGAAACAATATTCATTAACTTATTGCAATTTTAAGCCACTGGCAAAAAAGATTACTAGAGATGTTAGTCCATGATTTAACCAAAGAGTGTTTTCTTTTATCTTTTACCTATACCCTTGCATAAGGGGGAATAGGTTAAAGTAAGTGGAATAAGATTTAATTGAATGTGCAATATTTAAAATGTGAAAAATATTAAGATATTCACACCTAATCTAAAAATTTTAGCATATACTGCATTTTGTTTCATAAAAGTACAATCAGTAAAATAATAAACTGATTAATTTTATTTTATTTATATTTATATATATATTTTTTGAGACAGTGTCTCACTCTATCACCTAGGCTGGAGTACAGTTGCACGATTCAGCTCATTGGTAACCTTCGCCTCCTTGGTTCAAGTGATTCTTCTGCCTCAGCCTCCCGAGTAGCTGGAACTACAGGTGTGCCCCACCAAGCACAGCTAATTTTTGTATTTTTAGTAGAGATTGGGTTTTACCACATTGGCCAGGCTGGTCTCAAACTCCTGACCTTGTGATCCACAAGTGTTGGTCTCCCAAAGTGCTGGGATTACAGGTGTGAGCCACCAGGTAAAGACAATTTAATTTTAACTAAAACTATTTGTCTCTCAATATAATGCAGAAGAATATTACTCTGGACACTTACCTCATGCATCACTGACTATCGTTAAGTTAACCACAAAGAACCTTTTTAGATTTTCATCATGCGTGTTACATTTTAATGTCCTTACTCCTTCATAAAAGAGGTCATAAATGTTCACCTACTAAAAAATATCTGTTCTATCTTTGATGCAGCAACAATTGGTCACATGCTTTCATGTATAAACACAATAGTAATAAAGAAACATGATGAGACTGAGCACAGTGGCTAACACCTGTAATCCCTGTACTTTGGAAGGCTGAGCTGGATCACCTGAGGTCATGAGTTTGAAACCAGCCTGGCCAACATGTCGAAACCCCACTTCTACTAAAAATATAAAACATAGCTGGACATGGTGGTATGTGCCTGTAATCCCAGCTACTTAAGAGGCTGAGGCAGGAAAATCACTTGAACCCGGGAAGTAGAGGTTGCAGTGAACTGAGATTGTGTCACTGCACTCCAGCCTGGATGACAGAGCAAGACTTCATCTCAAAAGAAAAAAATGAACCAGCATTTTTAGCATGAAGTAATTTGAGAATTAATTACATCATTGCTTTTCACAAAATCTGTAATCTTTCCAAAAAAAGTATACTTGTAACTGTAACTCTCCAAAAAAATCTTCTACTATTTTAAAGTTACATACAAATAATTTTTCTACCAACTTTTGTTATATTTTCTAAACTCAGAACTCTGATTTAATGTGAAGTCTGAAGTGTTAGTGCCTTATGCATGTCTAATGTAAATTATCTGATATTTACAGACTTAACTTTGAATTAAATATTTTTCTATTTACTGTATCTGCAAAAATACATTTAATATAAACTCTCTGAAGTTTTCTTTATTTTTGTTTATTTTTATGACTCCCTGAAGTTTTCTAAGCTGTAATTTTTTTCCCCAAATTTACTACATTTGCAGGGTTTTTCTTCTATATAAATTTTCTGATGTTGAACAAAGTTTAAGCAATTGGTTCAGAGTTTGCCTCTAACACAAAATGAGTACAACAAGATCTGTGTTGCAAGTAAATTTACCACAACTCTCTTTATGGTTGTAATTTTGTCTTCCAAATAAATCCTCTTCAGCACTTTAAAGGCTTATATTTTCTGAAGAATCTTTTGAGAAAACTGCACTTTTAATGCTTTCATTAAGTATAAACTCTGATGTAGAATGAGATTGTGAGCAGATATTAACCACTTTTCTACTTTCTTTGTATTTGTACATTTTGTCTCAATTATAAGTGCTTTCCTGTGCAAGAAGGTGTGAGCATTGTTTAAAAGTTTTGCCACATCATTCATACTTGTGGAAGTTTTCTCTAGTATGAACTACCTTACCTACAATCAAGTGTGTCAATCATTTAAAGACTTTCTCACATTATTCATATTTCTATGATTCCTCACCAGCACAATTTCTTTTGTATTTGAAAATGTTTGAGGTGTTGTCACAAGCATTGTTACAACTTTTGGGTTTGTAGAGTTTCTCTCCAGTATAATCATCTTACGTCTGTTAAGAATTGAGGATTAATTAAAGGCTTTACCACATTCTTCACACTTTATGGTTTCTCTCCATTACCAATTATCATATACACAGTAAGGTTTGAGAACTGGTTAAAGACTATTCCACATTCTTCATATTTGTAGGCCTTCTCTCCAGTATGAATTTTTTTATGTGTAGTAAGGGTTGCGGATTGGGTAAAAGCTTTGCCACATTCCTCACATTTGTAGGGTTTCTCTCCGGTATGAATTCTCTTATGTCTAGTAAGGTGTGAGGATACTTTAAAATCTTTGCCACAGTCTTTACATTTGTAGGGCTTCTCTCCCGTATGAATTCTCTTATGTGCAGTAAGGTGTGAGAACCAGATAAACCCCTTGCCACATTCTTCACATTTGTAGGATTTCTCTCCAGTATGAATTATCTTATGTGTAGTAAGGATTGAAGACTGGATAAAAGCTTTGCCACAGTCTTCACATTTGTAGGGTTTCTCTCCAGTATGAATTCTGTTATGTATAATAAGGGTTCTGGAGTGGTTAAAAGCTTTGCCACAGTCTTTACATTTGTAGGGTTTCTCTCCAGTATGAATTCTGTTATGTGTAGTAAGGGTTGAGGACTGGCTAAAAGCTTTGCCACATTCTTCACATTTGTAGGGTTTCTCTCCAGTATGAATTTTCTTATGTGTAGTAAGGGTTGAGGACCACCTAAAAGATTTGCCACATTCTTCACATTTGTAAGGTTTTTCTCCAGTATGAATTTTCTTATGTCTAGTAAGGGTTGAGGACCAACTAAAAGATTTGCCACACTCCTCACATTTGTAGGGTTTCTCTCCAGTATGATTTCTCCTATGTATAGTAAGATATGAGTACCGGCTAAAAGCTTTGCCACATTCTTCACATTTGTAGGATATCTCTCCAGTATGAATTCTCTTATGTGTAGTAAGGTGTGAGAACCAGTTAAAGGTTTTCCCACATTCTTCACATTTGTAGGGTTTCTTTCCAGTATGAATTATTTTATAGGTAGAAAGATTTGAGGTCTCATTATAGGCTTTGCCACATTTTTGATGTTTGTGGGATCTTTCCCCAGTATGAATTCTTTTATGTTGCGCTAAGTGTGAAAGCGTGCAAAATGTCTTTTCACATTCTCTACATTTAAAAGGTTTCTTTCTAGTTTGTCTTATCTTATGTCTGCTTGAATCTGAAAATTTTTGAAAAACTTTCACAAATTTGTTCCATCGAAATATTTCGCTCTGGGTAGTTGCCAAACACTGGTTGAGTCCTTTGTAACATTCTTTGCACACCTTACACTCATCCAGGCTTTGACAACATTTTCTTAACTGTAAATTTTTATGTTTACATTGTTTATATCTTCTCAGTATCACTTTTTGGAAACAATTTTTTATGCCCTGCTTTGGCCAAAGTTCTTGGGCAAAATAAGAACATACAACTGAAAGAAATTAAAAAAAAATTACTCCACTTACTAGACTCAGATGAATATACTTCACAAATATTATGCAGACAATTATACAAACTACATCACAAAATGGCATAGCAAAATATTACAGGCCTGAATTTTTTCAAAGACATATAAATGTAACAAAAATATACAGACAAATTACATTTGTAAAAAATTAAAGTAAGTGTGTACAATGCCCCTGGTGAGCCCAATGCAAAGAGCCACATAGAAGAAAAGTCTCTTATATTTACCCACCACAGATCTTCCTGATTTTCAATAAAACATAGTGACTTCAAATAAATTGCCAACTGCTGGTTTCTTTTTTAAAAGACAAGTAAAATACTGCCTTATACATCTTTATTTCTGGATGCTAGGATCTTTTACAGCCATTGGTTCCTGTCTCTCATTACATAAAGATCTGAAATAAATAGTGATATTCTTTCAAATGACAGTTTTGAGTCTGCTGAGACAAAAGGTAGGTTTTACAGCAGCAGAAAGACTGTGGTATCACAGACAGAAAACATTGTAGCAAGTGATTACTGGTTATTAAGAAGAAACATAAACAGGCTGAGTGCGGTGGTTTACACCTGCAATCCCAGCACTTTGAGAGGCCAAGGTGGGTGGATCACCTGAGGTCAGGAGTTTGAGACCAGCCTGGGCAACATGGTAAAACCCTGCCTCTACTAAAAATACAAATTAGCTGAGCATGGAGATGCATGCCTGTAATCCCAGCTATGTGAGAAGCTGAGACAGGAGAATTATTTGAACCTGGGAGGCGGACGCTGCAGTGAGCTAATAACATGCCACTGCACTCCACTCTGAGTGACAGAAGAAACTCTGTCTCAAAAGAAAAAAAAAAGAAGAAACATGAATGAACTTCTTTAACTAAAAACTGAACAGAAAATTTTAGACAAGGCAAATTCTAAAAAGATGTTCGAGAGACTCCCAGAATCTCTAGCTAAGATAACTGTTTTCAGACTATGTCAGATGAAACTACATTTTAAAGATTGTGACACGTAGCTTTTTTTAATGTTCAAATCTCAAATATTACAATAGGGCAACATAATTTCATCAAAAATATCTATTTTCCAAAAAAAAACATAAAAAAGATACACACATTAATTTTAAACACTGATAATAAGCTGAATAATATTCAATGGATAAAACAGGAACACAGACCACTGTGAAAATCATAAAAATAAGACTAAAAACAAAAAATATCTAAAGTATTTTTTCAAATTTTGGAGGTAAAAAATAGAAAAATAAACAACTGGAAAATCCTAAAAGTAAGAAAAAATGATGTAAAAATGAAGAGGTTCAACAAACAAATCAGGATACAAGCAAAGATATTTATAACAAATACATATATAAGTACATTTTCAAAAATCACAGACAAGAAAAAAGTTTTGGAAGCTGCAAGATAAAAGTAATGTGTCATTTAAAAACATAGTGTTATGATATAACAAGTGATTACTAAAACAAATTTTGTAGGCCAGAGAGAAACCGTGTGACACAGTCAAATTCCTGCAGGGAGTGGAGGGAAGCAATCAAGTGAGAATAATAACCATCAACAAATCTGTCCTGCCAGATAAAAAGAAAATAATCTTCTGGGCTGGGCGTGGTCGCTCATGCCTATAATCCTAGTACTTTGGGTGGCTGAGGCAGGCAAATCACAAGGTCAGGATATTGAGACCAGCCTGGCCAATGTAGTGAAACTCCATGTTTACTAAAAGCACAAAAATTAGCTGGGTGCACCTGTAGTCCCAGCTACTAGAGAGGCTGGGGCAGGAGAATCGCTTAAACCCAGGAGGCAGAGGTTGTGGTGAGCCAAGATCGCGTCACTACACTAGGGACAGAGCGAGACTCCTCAAACAAGCAAACACAAACAAATCAGAAACAACTGAATTTCAAAAAGGATACTGGCACTGCATATGCCATACATATAAAAGATGCCGGAAGCAGTTCCTTAAACTGAAAATAAAAGAATTTAAGAAGACAACACATAATCAAATAAAAATACATTATGTTCTGCGAAGGATATGCACACACACAAAAATAGAATCTTGTGGCATTATCATACTGGTGCAGGAAACATTTTAAAGTATTCTCTAATATTTGAAAAATAAAAGCACAGAAATTAGAAACACCTGTTAATGAATATACAATGTAAAAACATAATTATCAACATCAATGACAAATTTCAGGGCAGATGTACGGAGAAAGAATGTTTTGTTCAACCGAAGCTTATTTTGTACCAAATAAAAAATACACTGGTTTTTCCTACAGAGGTTTTATGTAATCCCCAAGGTACTACTTAAAAAAAAATCTTTATAGATACACAAAAGAAAATTAGAAATAACTAAAAGCATATCAATATAAAACTCTAAAGACACAAAACAAGACAGAAAAGGAGAAACAAAGATGCAAGAATCAAATAAAATAATTTAAAACATAACACTGTCTTTCTCTTTCAGAAATTTAAATACACACATATATAATTAACTTTCAAATCAAGAGACATACTTTTAATAAATTTATTAAAAATTTGAAAACCAAGATCCATTTCTTTTTCTACAAAATTCAATTGAGATCTAGTGATAAACACTGAAAGGAGCAAGACAGAAGTAGACATTAAATGCAAGCAGTAATAAAATGAGAGCAGAAAAAATCAAAATAATATTATGCTAGCTACATCTTAAGTCAAAACATGTCACATTTTAAAAATGTACTTCAACTCAAAATTCCAAGGAGACAAAAAAGGACATTAAAATTTACAGATTTAGGTCAGGCACAGTGGATCACACCTGTAATCCCAACACGTTGGGAGGCCGAGGCAGGAGTGTCACTTGAGGTCAGGACTTCGAGACTGGCCTGGCCAACATGGTGAAAACCTGTCTCTACTAAAAGCACAAAAATTAGCCAGGCATGGTGGTAGGTGCCTGTAATACTAGCTATATTGTAATCCTAGGTAATATTGTAATGATGTTCATATTTCTCAATGAAATCTACAGATTTAATACAGTTTTTAAAATCTCATTGCATTTTTTATGAAATAGAAACAGCAATCCCAAGTACACAGAATCTTTACAGACAATAAAGTACCCAAAAATATTAAAAACAAAACAAAACAATGTTGGGGGCATTACAGTTTCTAATTTCAAAACACATTACAAAGGTAGAGAATTAAAACAATTTGGTAGGAGTATAAAGGTGAAAAAGTATACTAATAAAATAGAATGGCCTGGGCGCGCTGGCTCATGCCTGTAATTCCAGCACTTTGGAAGGATGAGGTGAGTGGATCATGATGTCAAGAGTTCAAGACCAGCCTGACCAACAAAGTAAAACCCCATTTCTACTAAAAATACAAAATTAGCTGGGCATGGTGGCAGGCACTTGTAATCACAGCTACTCGGGAGGTTGAGGCAGGAGAATCACTTGAACCTGGGAGGTGGAGGTTGCAGTGAGCCAATATTATGTTATTGCACTACAGCCTGGGTGACAGAGTGAGACTGTGTCTCAAAAAAAGATGAAAAACATGAATGCAATAGGATGTAGCACATATATAAACTATCACATATATGGTCATATAGTCATTTGCATACCCATAATTATTTTACCATTGTTACTGAAAGCCAATAGGTAAAAGCAATACAAATTTCTGTCACCAAATAGTTCAGTAAATATAATCTGAAATATAAAAATACCAAAATATTTACTCAAATTTTCAAAAAAGCAGGAAATATTCTAACTATAAAGGTAAATCTTGATGACATTATGTAAAATAAACTGAGCCAGTCAGAGAAATGTTATGAGATATATAAAGCAGTTACTCTTAGAAACACAAAACAGAGTGGTGTTTGAAAAGTGCCAGAAAAATGGGAAAAATTGGTAGTTTTTTAATGTGTATGACAAAATTTCAGGAAATATTTTATAAAATAATGTAAATATACTTAATATGCCTAAAATATACAGTGTTTCTGAGTCAGGGTCTTACTCTATCACCCAAACTGGAGTGTATGACATAATTATGGCTCACTACAGCCTCAAACTTTCAGGTTCAAGTGATCCTCCCTTCTTAATCTCCCAAGTAGATGGGACCACACTACTATGTCTGGCTATTTTTTAAAATGTTTTATAGAGATGAAGTCTCCATATGTCTCTCAGGCTGTTCTCAAGTTTTGGACTCAAGCAGTCTCCCTGCCTTGGGCTTGCAAAATCTGGAAATTACACGTAAATCGGGACCATCACTGGCCATGAAAGGTACATTTATAAATAGATTTAGGATGGTAAATTTTAAAGAATTATAAATCTTTCCAAAAATTACCTTCAAGTCACAAAAGTGTTTCTGTCATACAAAGAAATTATATATTTATTATTAAACACAAGGTGAAAATAAGACTATTTCCATGACTACTCATTGAAACAAGATAAAGCCACCATTAAAAATCAGCTAAGAAAACATAAATACGAGATAAGGCATAACCAAAATTGGGAGTTATATTTATAGATAAAAACACACACATATAATCAGATTGTAATAGACATATGGCTGACTTATCTCTTAATTAAACCCCACACTAACTTACATGTATACACAGAATTGCAAATTGTCTAAAATTGTAAAACCAAAAAACACAATAAACTTATGTTAAGAAACCTACCCTGAGAAAACACACTAATATGAAACTGCAAAACGTTTACTCATAAAATCTGGTATGCAACATTGATGAAGCATTAACAAATAATTTGTGTCAATAACTGCAATAGTTTACTATAACTGTGTACTCATTGAAGATGACTATTTTGAATCATTGGTATCCACTGTAATGCAGTTAAGTTTCAGATAAAATGCAGTGTAATCATAAACAGAAGACTCTAATGACAAACTTTTGATAAATAAGCATTTTAATAAATGAGATAATTTTTAAGTTTTAAATATATAATATTCTTACACAAAATAAAACTTCTCTGATCTAACTTTAGAAGCAAAGAATAGGCTTACATTGCTAAATAAAGAAAATATATACCATAATGGACAGCAAAGAAAGAAAATACATATATATACATATATATTTTTTCAGAATACATATATATTTTTTCAGAATATGAGCAGAGCCTCTGATATATAAAAAAAAAATTTGGAAATAATTTGTTATATTTTAGATATAGGCAGACAAAAGTCAGTGAAAATCCTATAATCTTTTTTACCTGCCTATATTTCCTTTTTGCCTGCCTACTAATTATTTAATTCACTTCAGGCATAAAATGTAAATTCTAGTATATTGTCCTAAATGTCTAAATTTGAAATTACAGACTAAATCAAAATAGAAAGTAAAAATGTACAGAGAGAGTGACATCACTAAGATGGAAAAATAAAAGGTATCCTATTTGCCTATTTTCTGACAGCAAGAAAATTCGTCAGCCATCCCTAACAAAAATGCCTTTATGAAAGAAACAGGAATCATGGCTCCAACCAGTAACACAGCTACACGGTACATTAAGTCAGAGAACTGCTTCAGGCCAGAATTTCAAGACCAGCCTGGGTTATGTAGCAAGACCCCATCTCCAAAATAAGTGCCCTTAAAAGAGCTTTGAGATCCAGGGAGGGATTTGTGACACTCTGCTAATGCCCATGATTAAGGAACATTCTTTTCAGAAGACAGGCTTTTATTCAGGTGGCAAACTACAGGATCCCTGTTCTTGGCTATAGACCAGAAAATGGCCTATCAAACTTGATCCCACTGAGAATTCTGAACTTAACCTTGTAATCATCCCAAACTCCTCCTATCCACAGTATGGGAGAGATCCTGCCCTTCCAGAGGCCTGAAGGAAGAAACCCATTTATAGCCATGCTGACAGGCCTGAAGATGTTGGC
>CAUYLG010009623.1:0-23735 GCA_963573385.1 Cacajao melanocephalus
TTGAACAATGAGAAAACATGGACACATGGAGGGGAACAATGAGAACACATGGAACACAGGGAGGGCCTATTGGGGTGTGGGAGGCTAGGGGAGGGATAGCATTAGGAGAAATACCTAATGTAGATGATGGGTTGATGGGTGGAGCAAACCACCATGGCACGTGTGTACCTATGTAGCAAACATGCATGTTCTGCACATGTATCCCAGAACTTAAAATATAATTTTTAAAAAGCTACTGAGGAAATAATAAGATTGATGTATGACTATTCTGTAAATTTTAGCACAGGATGATTTCAAAAGGGTCTTTACCAAACCCAGCTGTATTATACATGTTATAAAGGAAAAAAAATGAATAAAAATCTTTGTAATTAAAAAAAAATTCAGCTGTGAAGCCATTTGTTTTTGGACTTGTCTTTTTTGGGAGACTTTTCATTGCTAATTCAATCTCATTACTCATTATTGGAATGTTCAGGTTTCCCATTTCTTCTTTGTTTAAAGTTGGTTGGTTGTCTGTATCCAGGAATTTATCAATTTCCTCTAATCTTTTGAATTTATTTGTGTGTAGTTGTTCATAATAGTTTCTACTGATATTTTGTATTTATGTGGTCTCAGTGATTATGTCTCCTTTTTGTTTCTGATTTTATTAATTTGTTTTTTTCTCTATTTTTCCTTGTTCACTTAGCTAATGGGTTGTGAATTTTGTTAATCTTTTTACAAACCCAAAGCTCATATCATACTGAATGGGCAAAAGCTGGAAGCATTCCTTTTGAAAACCAGGATACAAAAATCAATGTGCAAAAATTGCTAGTATTCCTACATACCAACAACAGACAAGAGCCAAATCACAAATGAACTCCCATTCACAATTGCCACAAAAAAATAAAATATTTAGGAATACAGCTAATAAGGAAGTGAAAGACCTCTTTAAGGAGAACTATAAACCACTGCTCAAAGAAGTCATAGATGACACAAACAATGGAAAACCAATTCCATGCTTATGGATAGGAAGAATCAATATTGTGAAAATGGCCACATTGCTCAAAGTAATTTATAGATTAAATGCTATTCCCATTAAACTATAATTGACATTCTTCACAGAATTAGAAAAAAACTATTTTAAAATTCATATGGAACCAAAACAGAACCCAAATAGCCAAGGCAATCCTAAGCAAAAAGAACAAAGCTGGAGGCACCATGCTACCTAACTTCAAACTATACTATAGGGCTATAGTAACCCAAACAGCATGGTAGTTGTAAAGGACAGATACATAGACCAATGGAACAGAATAGAGAACCCAGAAACAACACTACACACCTACAACCATCTGATCTTTGGCAAACCTGACAAAAACAAGCAATGAGGAAAGATTCCCTATTTAATAAATGGTGCTGGGAAAGCTGGCTAGCCCTCTACAGAAAACTGAAAGTAGACCCCTTCTGATATGTTTTGGCTGTGTCACCACCCATTTTATCTTGAATTGTATTTTCTATAATCGCCATGTGTTATGGGAGGAACCTGGTGGGAGGTAATTTAATCATGGGGGTGGTTACCCTCATGCTGTTCTCATGATAGTGAGTGAATTCTTGTTTGTTTTTTGAGACGGAGTCTTACTCTGTTGCCCAGGCTAGAGTGCAGTGGCATGATTTTGGCTCATTGCAGCCTCTACCTCCCAGGTTCAAGCAATTCTCCTGCCTCAGCCTCACAAGTAGCTGGGATTACAGATGTCTGCCACCATGCCTGGACAATTTTTGTATTTTTAGAAAAGATGGGATTTCACCATGTTGGCCAGGCTGGTCTCAAACTCTTGACCTCAGTTGATCCACCCTCCTCGGCATGAGCCACCATGCCTGACTGGGTCTTTTTTTTAATCCACTTGGCCAGTCTAAATCTTTTAATTGGGAAATTAAATCAATTTACATTCAAAGTTGTTTGATAGATGAGAATTTACATCTGTCATTTGATTTTTTTTTTTTTCTGGTTGTTACCTCTCCTTTATTTCTGAAGGGTAGTTTTGCTGGATATAATATTGACTGACAGTTACTTTCTTTAAGTATTTTGAATGTATCATTCAATTTTCTCTTGGCCTGTAAGGTGTCTGATGAGAAATCTGCTATCAGTATAATGGGGATTCCCTTATATTTGGCTTGATGCTTTTCTCTTGTTGGTTTTATAAATCTTCCTTTGTCTTCGACTTTTGATAATTTGACTATAATGTCCCTTAGTCCCTTAGAGGCTGTATTTGGGTTGAATCTATCTGGGGAATTTTGAACTTGCTGGATTTGGATCTCTCTCTCTCTCCCAAGACTTGCAAAATTTTTTGCTATTATTTTATTAAATGTGTTTTCTATGCCTTTTTCTTTCTTTTCTCCTTCCAGAATTTTATAATGTGAACGTTTTTTGCTTACTGGTGTCTCATAAATCCTGTAAACTTTATTTTTTTTAATTCTTTTTCTTTTAAATCCTCATGTATTAGTTCAAAAGACCTGTCTTCAAGTTCAGAAATCCTTTCTTCTAATTTTTCCATACTGTTGTTGAAAAATTGTTATTTTTTATTTCATTCATTGACTTTTTCAGCTCTAAAATTTGTTTGTTCTTTTTATGATAGCTATCTCTTTGTTGAATTTTCCATTTAAATCACAAATTGTTTTCCTGATTTTATTGTTTATCTGTATTCTCCTTTATCTCACTGAGTTTCCTTATTATTTTGAATTCTTCTTCTGGCATTTCATATATTGCCTTATAATTGGTTCTGTCATTGGAGAATTACTGTGTTCCTTTGGGGGGGTCTATCATATTTTCTTGCTTTTTCATGTTTGGTGTTTTTCTATGTTGAAAGCTACGTATCTGGTGCAATTGTTGCCTCTTCTAATTTTATGGTATAGGCTCCTTAGGAGAAAACCTATTCATATATAATCCATTTTAGTGATGTTTGCAAGTGTTCCTGTGACCTAGGTGGTGAGAGTTTGTGGCAGCAGTGGCACAGCTTTGCTGGGAGTTGGTTTGCCAGTCTGTTTTTCAGGTCATGGGTGCTTGTGTACACATGGTGGGTTACTCAACCTGGCATCTGGCTTGCTGGATTTGGGATCATGGGGCTCTTTCCCCAGGCAGGGGCACAAGCACATGGTTGCTTGGCTATCCTCAGGGCATGTCTGCCAGGGGTGGACCCACTGGGCTTTCTTAGGTTCTAGAGTGGGTGGGCAGCCACTCAGCCAGTCTAGGGGCATGTCTGCTGGGAGTGGGAACACTAGGTTATTTCTCAGGCCTTGGGCACAGTTCCCCAGCTGCTCAGCTGGTCTGTAGGTATGTCCACCAGATGGGAAGATGGGGTGCCAGAGGCAAGGTGCTTTTATGCTTCCCTCCTGAGCTTCTGAGGACCACAGGCACCTCTCCACTCCTTTGCTGCACTCCTGCATTCTCCCTTTGATACTCCAGTAGAATCTTAGCCATCTATTCATTGCTTAGTCCTTTCTTGTGGAGGAGATGTGCATCACGGGCCTCAGCCATCTTGCTGACATTTGCTTCTGCTATATTTTTCCCTTTGTACTCTAATAAGTAGAAAAAAATGAGAAAGGAACAATGATGGACGGACCGTTCTCAGTTTGGCTTCTAAAATTCTTGAGAAAGGGCAGTGCTGTATTCACTTGGGTGAGGTGCCCAACATTGGACCAAATAACTTTGATTGGGAAGTGGTAGCTGAAAGAAGGGATATAACTGGACCAGCTCATGTGAGCTGCTCACATGGACCAATCTTCCTGGCTGGGGAAGAAGGATGCAGTAGATGCAGGCTTACCATTTTCAAAATAGTTCAAAACAAAGTGTATCATGAAGGAGAATTATTGATTAACCGCTTATGATTTTCAAGATGTTAACACATTTGATGGCATGACTTCTAACTTCTGTTTTACAATGATTTCTTTCCTTTTTTTAAAAAATCAAATCAATGGTATTGCATGTTTTACAATGATTTCTGTGTAATTTTAATTATGTGTAACTGATTGCCTATCATGTTGAATAAGACTTTGTGAAGAAATGCTGGCTTCCACTCTAAGTACATAAAATTGACTTCCTTTATTCTTCTTCAAAGATTTTCTAGCCTCAAGCAGTTCATGTATGGATGGAACACAGATTATACAGAACAATTCAGCATTTCCCACAGAAGGTAATATGCTTCCTTAGTCGTGCCCAGCACTGAGGGATGGAAAGTTAAGCTTTCTTAGAAATATTATCTGATGGCCTGACTCGAAGCCAGCCTTATGACTACTTGAAGAATATGGTGATCTGAGTACTGTGATATGAAGGATCCTAAATGACCCAACCTCTAGTTGTTCTCCAAACAAGCCATGCTCTTGTTTGCCTCTGAAGCTTTGCTAAGGTGGAGTGGCAGAAGAAGCAGGGATTTAACTACCTCTCAAATCTATGTTAAAGTACTATCTCTTTCTTCATCTGGTTATGTGCTTATTAATTTGCTGTGAAATGCAAGGGCTGGAGTACAAACCACATAAGACACAGGTGACATCAAAACAGGATAGGAGAGATATTAAATACAGGGTTTAGCAAAAACATCCTTCATCCACATAAAGGTTTGCCCCTTTATAGCTGATTCTGCTGATGCTATAGTGATGAAATCACTGACACCTTTGTTACAGGTGAGTAGTGACAGATACTTTAGATGACTAATCACCTCTCACCAAACCCTTACCAAGTCACCAACTTGTTGATTTATGGGATGTGTGAGGTTCTATTTTGGAAGATGCTTATAGGATGCAAGGCTTAATTTTTCCTTTAAATGACGGGCAGGGATCAATTTACGCATATAGTGTTGATAATTGGATTGGGTATACAGAAATAAAATCTGTGAGTTAAGTTCACTGCTGAACTATCTGAAAGTATATGTGTGACTAAATAGGAAGGAATGAAAACTTATCGAAAGGCTGTATTTGATAATTTCATGGATTTGCAATAAATATTTTTTATTAAAAATGTCTAAAGGGAAATAAATCTTTCTTAAAAATTATATATCACACTACACTTTCACAAGAAATTAATATTTCTAAGCATCTCTTATCAGTAGGCATTATCATTTTTCATCTTTATGGGATGACTCGACTGATGAAATGTGTTTTGTTTTGTTTTTTAAAGATCTGTGGATTTTACTGACTTTGTGATTCTTTAAATGAAAAATGAACTTAACAAAATTTCTAGCTAGTTCAACCCAAATGCCATATTAGTTACTTTAAAAGAAAGAACTATATATGAATACTTACCACATTTATGTTTGTCTGAAACAAAAACCTTAGAGATAGACTTTTTTGTGCTCACCAGAGCTGAGGAAGAGACAACCACATCACTAATTTTTCCATTTTCTTTCCTGTGGCACATAAATTCTATGATAAAGACAATAGTCTCCACCATCTAAAGATTAGATGTAGAACATTGCCTTTGTTGTTTAATTTACAATTCTCTTTGTTCCTAGATATTAAAACTTGAGTGAATATCAAAATACTTTATAACATGTATTATATTTCTAATAATATATAATACAGGAGAAAATTGGTTAATCTCTGGATTGGGTTCAATGTATTATTTATATTTTGTGAATTTTAATTTTTTATTAAAGTCTACTATTTTGGAATAAGATCACCAGCAAAGTTATGTTCTAGTGTAACTTCATGTAATACATTAATAAATGTAACACATGAAATTCTTTATCATTCTTTCATGTATGTGTCCAGTTAATACTTCATGGCCTATACTGATGGGTAAAAATGCTGTGCTTTGTTGCCCTCCTATTGCATTAAAATATTTGATAATAACATGGGAAATAATCCTGAGAGGCCAGCCTTTCTGTAAAAAAGCCTACAAGAAAGAAACAAATGAGACCAAGGAAACCAACTGTACTGATGAGAGAATAACCTGGGTCTCTAGACCTGATCAGAATTCGGACCTTCAGATTCGTCCAGTGGACATCACTCATGATGGGTATTACAGATGCATAATGGGAGCACCTGATGGGAATTTCCATCGTGGATATCACCTTCAAGTGTTAGGTAAGGAGCATGATATATTGTGGTATTTCACATCACCAGATTTGTGACTGAAGCAAGCGTCTCTCTGAATTTCATATGCTTTACGTGAAAACCAAAGCATTTTTTTCCCTTTCCTCTCTGCAGTTACTCCTGAAGTGACCCTGTTTCAAAGCAGGAATGGAACTGCAGTATGCAAGGCAGTTGCAGGGAAGCCAGCTGCACAGATCTCCTGGATCCCAGAGGGGGATTGTATCACTGAGCAAGAATACTGGGGCAATGGCACAGTGACTGTTAAGAGTACATGCCACTGGGAGGGCCACGATGTGTCTACCGTGACCTGCCGTGTCTCCCATTTGACTGGCAACAAGAGTCTGGACATAGAGCTACTTCCTGGTCAGTAATGGTTTTAGTTTTGACTTTTTCTCATTCTTTTAAAGGAGTTATATTAAGAAAAAAAAAAAGAGGTGTACAAATAGATTTTGTTCAAGGATGCTCTCTCCACTGTTCATTTTTATCTCTTCCCTGACCAAAATAAAGAGATGTGTTTCAGAGAATAATCCAAGCATTTGTTGTAAAAAGCCCTTTTTCAGAATGCAGTTTAATTCTAAGATTAATGTTCACTTCTATGCTAGTAGTTAATTGGCATGAGTATTCTTTTAAAAATAATACTTATGGTTTATTGAAAAATAAAGTATACTTTGAAGCACATAATTATGGTTTTATTAGAAGAATACATTCACTCATAAGTTGCTTTTATGAATTTTTAGTTTGGTGTAATTTTATTTTCCAGGCTTTTCATCACTGAATTTCTTAAATGTCTTATAATAACATTATGATTCAGTTCATCACTGTTTATTTACTCTGCTCTCATCCTACTCTTATTTCTTGTTATTTTAAAACGGTTAAATATCAACAAACATATTGAAAGTGCAATTGTTTTGTAAGGCTTTATGAAAACCATTAGCCCTACCCCTGTCTTTCCAACCCAACTGCCATCTCCATTAAACTCCCCAGAGGTAGGTACTTTCACATTTTCCAGTGTTTCTTCCAGTAATTAGTGCCATTTTTATATAATATGCTCATACTGCTATTTCTTACTGTATCAAATTTAGACATTATGTGATCACAACTTCTTATGGTAGATGAGGATTTCACATTACCTTCTTTATTTCCTTCAAACTTCAATTGAGGTAATGCAATTGTTCATTCAATAGCCTATGTTCCCATTAAACTGAATATTTAAGTACTGTTAAGTGCTGAATCAACAAATACACTCATGCTTTCCTTTTTGAATGACACTTTTTTAGACTTTGTTATTGTTTTACCTCTTTTGTTTCCTTAAGAATGTAGGTAACTGTTGTAAACTATC
This sequence comes from Cacajao melanocephalus, assembly GCA_963573385.1. NCBI lineage: Eukaryota > Metazoa > Chordata > Mammalia > Primates > Pitheciidae > Cacajao > Cacajao melanocephalus. Next base: position 7,397 of record CAUYLG010009623.1, read on the forward strand.
ACTAAGCCCATCGACAAAACTAGAGAACCCTTTAGTAATATGTTCCTTACGGGCAGATTTATTAGGTAATCTGTTAGTTCTGTTTTTTCTCAAAGTCATTCCTTCTCGAATTTTTCTATGTGCTTGGTCTAATCTCCCGATTGGCCTCTAGGCCTGCTGTACAGCTATTGTCTTGGACACTCTCATTGCCTCAATCCTCTTCTTAGCCTGTGTCTATGTAATCTGAGTTTCTTTTGTCTTCTACACATTTTTTTTAACTCTTTCCTTCATATGTGAGACTTTTCTTAACTCTTTGGTAGTCCTTGGGTATGGATCATTTTGAAGTGAGTACTAATGAGCTAATTGGAAGCTCTACTAGTTAATGGTTGTGTTTGTCAACCAGTTAGCTTCAGTACAGTGAAAAGGACCTGCGTGATTTTTTAATAATTAGCAGATTTATTATATATCTGAAGGCCTTTTCTCTGGGGCTGTTCAGGCTCTGCAGAAATTAACTCAGCAGTCTCTGGCCTTGGAGAGATAAGCCTACTAGTGTTTGGGAAGGGAGAGAACAGTGTGTGTATGTGTGTGAGTGTGCATGTGAGTGTGGCACTGTTGAGAATCAGACTTTCCTTTATACAAGTATTCAGTCTGGTATGTTATTCTCACCTTCCCTGATGTTTGCATCCTTGACTTTGGAGTCTCTCCAGGTCATCTTCTCTAGGCCAATTTGCCAATCTCCCCTTTTTCTGCCGGTTGGGAAAGGTGTGCGACATAAGATGGGGCAGGAGACATGGCAACCTGCCTGTTCTCAAGACAAACTTTCAAAGAAGCTCTCAACTTTTAGCCCCACTCTTCACACCTCCATATACTCCTTTTTCTACATTTGGTTCTTCCTACTCTAGAGGCTAAGTTTTTGTTTGTACTAAGGTTTTTATTTATTCTATGTTGTAAATCATTAGCCAGTTTTCTATTCATTTCTCACTTAAAAACTGTGAAATCTTTCATCTGTTCTTGTCTTTGTCCCTCTTCACTTTGTCTTTGCAGATCTACACTAAAAAAATCTTTTTACTAACATTTTAGTTAAGTTGTAATGAGGGAGAAGAGAAAAATCTCATGTTTTGAAACCGTCTTTTTTTATATCTATTATTTAAGTCATATGTTTTTTTAGTAGTATTTACTGAAAAGAGCAGTTGTGCCTTAGCTATGTATGAAATCTCATCATTTCATATTACAATATGATGTCAGATTTATAGTGTCTCAGAATTGAAGGGAACTTCTTGTTCAAATTCCTATGTAGTGCAAGGATGTCCTTGATGTCTTCCTTGTACCGTGGATCTTCAGCCTCTCTAGTACACATTCAATGAGAGGGAGCTTAGTGGTTGGAAAACAAGGGTTTTTAAAAATGTTGTTTTCAACAGTGAAACCAAACATTCCATTTTCATATAACATAAGGAGAAATTCAATATTTAAAAACACCAACTTTGGAAGGGAAGTGGGAGGACCAGACACCAGCCTGCTCAGTTTCCACTTCATCTCCTTCTGCTGCCCCTGAGCCATATTCACGCAGCACCAGGAGCACAGTTTGCAAATCACTGCCTCTCAAGCTGGCAATTCCTTTGTTGACTTGCATGCTTGTCAGAGTTTTGTATTGCTGCCAGCAGCTAATAAATAGAGTTCCTGCTATTGTATTCATTTTAGTTTCAATGCCCTGGCAGAAAGATGATTTCAGAATTAGGGTTACTTTTCCAAGTACCTTCCTTACAATTGCCTATTTATTAATAAATGCCATTACTGCCCATTTATGAATGTTGGAGGGGAGAAACACTCTGCTATAAAAGAGTGGTAGAGATTCACCACTCATGAATCTTTAAAGCAACAAAATCCTAATATAAGGTGATGTCTTACTGAAAACTGTGGAGTCTACATTGAAAAAGCAATTTTAATAATTCTCAAACCATTAATGGGTCAGAAGTATTGAAAATGAAACTACAGATATGAATTTCATGTAATGTGAGGCATTATTGAACCATCTCTATCTATAGACATGAATATAAATATAGATAACTTTATTTTTAGTAGACGTTAATTTTTAGAGCAGTTTTAGGTTCACAGCAAAACTGAGTGGGAAGTACAGAAATTTCTTATATAACCCCTGCCCTTGCCCATGCCCACCTCCCCCACCTACAGGTATCCTACACCACAGTGTTACATTTATTAGAATTGTTGAACCTCCACTGATACCACATTATCACCCAGAGTCCTTACTTTATACATTAGAGTTCACTCTTGGTGTTGTACATTGTATGCGTTTGGACAAATGTGTAATGACATGTATCCATCAGTATAGTATTACACAGAACAGCTTTATTGTCCTACACAATCCTCCTTGCTCTTCCTATTCCTCCCTCCTTCCTCACCACCAGATAATCAATGATTTATTGACTATTCCCCTAGTTTTGTCTTTTCCATAATGTCTTACAATTAGAATCATACAATATGTAATCTTTCCAGATTGGCATATTTCACTTAGTAACACACATTTGAAATTCCTCCATGTCTTTTTATGGTTTGATAGCTCATTTCTTTTTAACACTGAATAATAAAATAGTACATTATTTGGATTGTACCACATTTGAACCCTGTATTTTTGTGTTTGTAGTTGCAGGTGCCAAAAAATCAGCAAAATTATATATTCCATGTATCATCCTTGCTATTATTATTTTGATCATCGTGGGATTCATTTTGTTATTGAAAATCAGTGGCTGCAGGTATTGACTGATGATTTTTCTTCTTCAGCTTAATTAGGCTAGAAGAGAGTCAGAAATATGGAATTGACTGGGGTATATTAGGATGTTAACATCAAATTTCCCATAATCAAATATTGAGGGTAGTAGACTTGGACTATTTTGAATGATGAGAGAGATTTCGCTAGGTTGCTTTTGCATCGAAGCCTGGAAAATTAGGCCATTTAGGGCAGGATCTTGGGAGATAAAGTGCATATTAATTTTTACATTTGAGTAAATAATTAGAATTTCTTCATGTACCAAAGAGGAGTTGTTACACGCATTCAATTGCATCAAGCTTATATTGCATAATTTCATTTCCTTTTTCAAAATCCAGAATATTCTTGCATGGGGTTACTAATCACGAGCAGTATTCTTCACTCATTTCTAGTAGTTTCTTTCCGATTTATTATGGCTTCTATCAAAATTAACCACAATTGTCTTATTTTTCCCATTTTCAATCTAAACAGTGATGTTTCCTCCATTCACTTCAGTTTATTTTATTTTTATAGAAAATATAAATGGAATAAAACAGAAGCTACTCCAGTTGTTGAGGAGGTAAGATAAAAAAGAATACTTGCAAACTTAAGCCAATAATCTGAAAATCTAGCAACTTAATTTGTAGTTTGTGTCAATATTAGTGTTTCAATTGAAAAACAAACAATTCTGATTTACAATGCTTATATGTGTGATTACTTTGTTAATTATCTATCAAATACTATTTATACATCACTCTAGATCCACATTTTCACTTCATGAACTATATCCTAACACACATGATGTTTGCCTCCTTTGGACTGTAATCTTTGGAGAAACTGAATTGGTGTTTATTTTCACCAATTTAAGGCAGGATCTTGGGAGAGAAAGTGCATGTTAATTTTTACATTTGGGTAAATAATTACAATTCCTTCATGTACCAAAGAAGAGACACGCAATCAATGAAATGCTTTCTAAAGCATCTCTAATTGCTGACTTTTCCTTTTCAATAGTATCATCATTTCTCTCTTACACAAACTTAAAACATATCCTGCTCCTTAATCTCTTATTATAAGTAGCTTACTAAGTCTCCAAAGCTCTCCTTTGGAATACTTCTCATATCGCTTCATTCATCTCCATTCCTACTTTCACAGAGCCATTGTCTCCATACAGAGACTTGTGTAATTGATAAATACTTTTTGATGAAATGTTAGAACAAAGCCTGCTCTTCTGTTTATATAAGCCCAGAAACACAATTATAAGCACTCTCGAGCACTGTTAGAAATAGAGCTATGGGTAAGTGTTACAAAAATACAGATAGTTTCTATAATGATTATTTTGAGTCAATTTTAACTTTGAGTTCTTTCTTAGGATGAAATGCAGCCCTATGCAAGCTACACAGAGAAAAACAATCCTCTCTATGATACTACAAACAAGGTGAAGGTATCTCAGGCATTACAAAGTGAAGTTGGCACAGACTTCCATGCTTTATAATTTGTCGGACTCTTGCACCAAACAACAACAACAAACAAGATACATTATAATTACTGTCTGATTTTCTTATAGTTCCAGAATGAAGACTTATATTGAAATTAGGTTTTCCGAGGTTCTTAAAAGACATTTTAATGAATTTTCATTTATACCCTTGTATAACTGGAATTTTAGATTCTTAGCTACCAGCTAGTTCTCTGAAGAACTGATATTACTACAAAGAAAATACATGCTCATGACCAGATATTCAAATTGTGCAGGATGGTAAATAATGAAAACCAAATTTCCTCCAGAAATAAGAAGGAACAATCATGAACAGTTTTGTGTATCCCTTCAGAATATTTTTATGTACATGACATGTCTATATGCCTATGGTATATATGTCCATTTATATGTCCATTTACATATACATACAGATATCTTTGTCAAGGCACCAGTGGGAACAATACACTGCAATACTGTTCTATACATATGAAAACCAAATAACGTAAGTCTTAGAAATCATTTTATATCATCGCAAGTTGAGCTACCTCATTCTTTTTAATGGCTATATAAAATTCCATTGTATAGTTATATCATTATTTAATTAAACACAACTCTAATGATGGACATTTAGATTCTTTTAAGTTTTGTTTATTTCTTTTAAGTTTTGTTTGTGGTATAAACACCACCACATAGAATGTTTCCTGTGACTATGTCTCTGTTTTTGTTTGAGTATATCTGTAGGATAATTTTAAGTGGAATTGTCATGTCAAAGGGTTTATAAATTTTACCACTGACATATATGTCAAATTGTGTCAAATACATGTTAAATTCCCTCCAACATTGTTTAAATGTGCCTTTCTTTAAATTTCTATTTTAATATCTGTAAGATTCCTGCTTCTACAGTTGCCACTTTTTCTTTTTAATCAACCAGATTAATGATGTGAGATTATAATAAGAATTATACTATTTAATAAAAATAAATTTATATTTTTGGTCATGTTTGTAAGAGAGTGAATGCACCTGTGAGAACATTAGCTTCTTCTGAACTCATTATATCTCTACAGAGGTGTTGATACTTGATGCCTAACAGTTTTGCAGATGTGCTACATTGGAATCATGTATTTTAAGGGTGTACATTCTGTTGTGATACATTTAGTAAATAATGAATGTCTACTGACCGTATCAGCAGCAAAATATGCACCATAGAGGACATGGGGCATTATTTATAAGATATGAGCTACATGATAAGAGAGTGGCCATGGGATGGCATGTCCTTCCCCTCCATATTTCTGTGAAGCTAAATATTGGCAATGTGTAATCATTTTTAATATCATGAAATTATTTTTTAATTATAAAAATAAGTCTATTTGCTCCATAGAAGAAAAAAAATTAAAAGTTTTTTTGTCATGATAGAAATTAAAACAAAATGTATTCATTCTTCAATCATGCCATCTGAGACTTTTAAGACAGCTATTTTCTCTTATATTTTTCTCCCTCTAGACATTTCAGTTACTATGGACTTTATCCTTAAAGGGATTCTTAGTCTATTTTGGATGTAAAGCTAATCTAATGACACTTGGCACCTGATATTTTGATCAAACCATTTTGACTTGGCCAAAAAACAGTCCATTAGGTTTTTGCATATACATATGACCAAGCAATGTTCATAACAGACATGATTACACTGTCCTTGAACTTTATTAATTCTTCATCCAACCCTGGTTGAGTTGAGCCTCATAGTTAGTTAGGTCTAAGACCATCTTTTTAAAAATTACTGATAAAGTAAGACAGTACTATACTTACCTCTTAACTTGATAATGTCAAAACAGGCATGTAAAATGACATCATAGTAAAGATTTCACGATCATTTATGAAAGTTAAGTATTGTACAGAAAATAATTGTACTAAAATCTCAACTATGGGCTGGAACAAGGGTGAACATTAGAATCATATAAAAAATTATACATATTCTCCAAACCCGTGCTAGACCTTTCAAATTAGAAAATCTAGAGATTATACCTGGTAGGTCAGCAAGGTCATTCAGGAAGCAGAGGCTGAGACGAGTTAGGTGCGATTACTTACATAGTCAATTATATTTTACAAATCTCATTTTATATGTCTCATTTACTGTGCTTTCTCCCCACCCCATTTTGTATCTTTTCCTTTGCTTTGCTAGATTTGCCAGTTTTCTCTGTTTCTGACTCTCTGTCTTTCAACATCTCCAGTTATATGAAAGTTATTCATCATAGTTATACATCTATTGAGTCTATGCTTCATTTGCAAACTTCTGAAAACAGCTTTACTGAGATATAATTGATATATTTAAGTGTATAGTTTGTTAAATATTGACACATTTAAAATGTACTGTTTGGTAAATGCTGACATAATTTTACATCTGTAAAGCCATTAGCATAATCAAGATAATAAACTTATCCATCATCCTCTAAAATTTTCTTGTTTCTTTGTGAGCCTGTCCCTACAATCTTCTTGTTCCTCTTCATCCCTCACTCCCAAGGCAATCTCTGATTTGCTTTCTATAGCTATGTATTAGTTTGCATTTTCTAGAATTTTCCATAAAGAGGATCATACAACAGATACTTTTTTTGTTTGGACTTTTTTTCTCATTATAATTATTTTGAGAAATATCTACACATTGATACTTTATACTTTTTATTGCAAATATCGAATTTTATAACTAAAATTATAAACTAATACATATTATACTATATATAAATTATATATAAATTATATGTTATATATATTATATATATTTTATGTTATATACATTATATTTTATAATATATATGACTTATATAATATATAATTTATGTTATGTTGTATAAATCATAATATATATTTTATATATTATTATATATTTCATATATTATATTATATATCATATATTAGTTTATAATTTTAGTTATAAAATTCATTACTTGCAATAAAAAGTGTAAAGTATCAATGTGTAGGTATTTCTGAAAATAATTATGAGAAAAAAAGTCCAACCAAAAAAAAGAAGAAATACCCATCATCTACATTAGTTATTTCTTGTAATGCTATTTCTCCCCTAGCTCCCCACCCCCAACTGGCCCTGGTGTGTGATGTTCTCCTCCCTGTGTCCATGTGTTCTCTTTGTTCAACTCCCTCTTAGGAGTGAGAACATGTGGTGTTTGGTTGCCTGTTCCTGTGATAGTTTGCTGAGAAGGATGGTTTCCAGCTTCATCCATGTCCCTGCAAAGGACATGAATTCATCCTTTTGTATGGCTGCATAGCATTCCATGGTGTATATGTGCCACATGTTCTTTATCCAGTCTATCACTGATGGGCATTTGGGTGGTTCCAAGTCTTTGCTATTGTGAACAGTGCTTCAATAAACATATGTGTGCATATGTTTATAGTAGAATGATTTATAATCCTTTGACCCAGTAATGGGATTGCTGGGTCAAATGGTATTTCTGGTTCTAGATCCTTGAGGAATCACCACACTGTCTTCCACAATGGTTGAACTAATTTGCACTCCCACCAACAGTGTAAAAGCATTCCTATTTCTCCACATCCTCTCCAGCATCTGTTCTTTCCTGACTTTTTAATAATCGCCATTCTAACTGGCATGAAATGGTATCTCATTGTGTGGTTTGATTTGCATTTCTCTAACAATCAGTGATAATGAGCATTTTTTTTTATATATGTTTGTTGGCCACATAAATGTCTTCTTTTTAATGTAGGGATTCATTGCTATAAACTTCCCTTTTACCACTTTTTTTGCTGTATTTCAGGAGTTTTGGTATGTTGTACATGTCAGGTGTTTTCTATATCCCCTTTTATTTTTTGAACCACTGATTGTTCGAAAATACTTATTTAATTTCCATGTATTTATGATAGAAAATACTTATTTAATTTCCATGTATTTATGAATTTTCATCAACATACAAAAATCAGTTGCATTTCTATATACTAATAACAAACTATCTGAAAAGGAAATGAGAAAAAATCCTATTTACAACAGCATCAAAAAATAAAATACTTATAAATAAGTTTATCTAAGCAAGTGAAATACTTGTTCACTGAAAATTACAAAACATTGATGAAAGAAATTAATGAAGACAGAAGCAAATGGAAAAACATTCTGTGTTCATGGATTGGAAAACTTAATATTGTTACCATGTTTATTCTACCTGCTAATGATTTTCATGTTTGTATCCCCTCCAAAATTCATGTTGAAACTTAATCCTCAATGCATTAAGAGGAGGGGCCTTTCAGAAGTGATTAGGCTATGAAGGCTTCACCTTCATGAATGAACTACTGCCTTATTAAAGAGGTAGATGTGAAGACACATCTCTTCTGTGATGTGAAGACACAACATACCTACTCTGCAGAGGATGCATCAAGAAGGCATTGTCTTTGGAGTAGATGGTAGCACTCATCAGACACCGAATCTACTGGTGCCTTAATCTTGAACTTCTCAGCCTTCAGAATTGTGAGAAATAGATTTCTTTTGCTTGCAAATTACTCAGTCTGTGGTATTTTGTCATAGCTGTAAAATAGGCTATGACATCACAAAGATCTACAGATTCAATTCAATCCTTATCAAAATTCCATGACACTTTTACAGAGATAGAAAATCAATTATAAAATTCGTATGGAACCACAAAAGACCTTAAACAGCCAAGAATAAACATGGAGGCATTACACTTCCTTATATCAAAATATACTACAAAGCTACAGTAATTTTATTTTATTTTCTGAGACAGAGTTTTGCTCTTGTTGCCCAGGCTGGAATGCAATAGGCATGATCTCAGCTCACCACAATCTCTGCCTCCTGGGTTCAAGTAATTCTGCCTCAGCCTCCTAAGTAGCTGGGATTACAGGCATGCACCACCACGCCTGGCTAATTTTGTATTTTTAGTATAGACTGGGTTTCATCTTGTTGGCCAGGCTGGTCTCAAACTCCTGATCTCAGGTGATCCACCTGCCTTGGCCTTCCAAAGTGCTGTGATTACAGGTGTGAGCCACCATGCCCGGCCAAAGTTAAAAGCAATTAAAACAGTATGCTACTGGCATGAAGATATATAGGCCAGCGTAACAGAATAGAGACCCCAGAAATAAATTTATGCATATATGGTCAATTGATTTTCAACTAGGATTCCAAGAATATACAATAGGAACAGGATAGTCTCTTCAACAATTGATATTGGGGAAACTGAATATTCCTACACAAAAGAATAAAATTAGGCCCTTATCTTATAGCCTACACAAAAATCAACTCAAAATAGAGGGTGGGCAAGACATGGAGGATAGAACTGCTTTGTTCTTTCACCAAAAATCCAAATATCACCTTCAAATATGTGGGGAAATTATCTATGTAGAGACAAGAATCTGATCCTGGTGATAATTACATAGTCTAGAAAGTTAACGAATGTGTACAGTTTTATCCACATTTTTCATACAAAATTATCACTAACCATTCCTTTTGTCTAGCCAAACTGAAACGAGGATGAACCATTGAAAGTGGGTGGGGAAAATCCAAGGGCAGAATTATTGTGTGGTCAGGAAGATGTAAGGAGAATTTATGGGTAGAAACTTCAGCCTACTAGTCAGCATTCTCTATCTTTACCTTTGCAACCCACATAGCAACCATGAGTTTGCAGAAGAAAAGAGCATATCCTAAATCCCTTTAGCCAAAAAACAAACTGAATAAAGAGATGGAAAGAGATATTTAGTAGATATTATGAAGTAGAAGAGGCTAATATGGTCACTTAGGTGGAGAATTATTTGTATTATGGTCTTTTTGAGCATGTTACTTTTAAATACTTTCTGCCTCAGTGATTTCTGTGTTAAAGTGCATACCCCTTTTACTTCTTTCATAAACGACACAACAAAATACCAATAAGTATACATAGACACACATACAAAATGCAATACAAAGTAAGGAAAATGACTTATGAAAAGATCTTTGTCTCTCTCCTGGTTCTTCTTCTACTGTATCATTAATTGACTTACGATAAGTTTCTTAACCTGTTGGAATCTCTACTTCCTTATCTATTAAAAAAATATGATTATACATCCCTCATAAGAACCATTTCGACAGTATCTGAGACATAGTTCAACCAATTACAATTGGATCTGAATCATGGGTCAAATATACATGCTTCTCTTGAAATAAGTAAATGTATAAAAGCACAAAGCAGAAAATTCAGTCATTATCAGCTCAACTGTGCAAACAGGAAATGCTTCTTTTTAAGTTGCTCAGGAGCCAGAAATACAATCATCTAAAAGAGCAGGGGATTTCTTATCAGTGCTAATGAAGCAGAGCAAGAGAAGTAAAATACTACAACTGGGCCTATTATAAAGCAGAAGAAAACATGGAGACAAGGATAGGAAAAAAATAGAAGAAACTCCCTTTGGAAGATGGCTTTAGCTTTGGGGATATTGTTCACATTTTTTTTTTCCCATAGCTGGTAAGTCTGTTGGCCAAGTTGGGGGAAGGCTGAGGGGTGTTGGGGGAAGGCTGAGGGGTGTTGAGTGAAGTAGAGAGAAAAACATAATTAGAAAAATACATTAGAATATTTTTTCAGTAGAAATACTTTCACTAGAATACTTTTCCATGTCCTTAAATATACTCAGTTTTATTCTTCTTTCTTGTTTTTGTGGCCAAGAAGTTCAGAATAGTCATTGGGTGGGGGCCTACTGTTCTGCATTTCTAACAAGCTTCCACGTGATGCTGCTGCTGCTACTGATGATCTGTCAAGCACATTTGAAATAGCAAGGCTTTAAGGAAGTCTTGTTATTTGAACAGAGTCTTGTGACTTTGTGATAATCCTTAGAGCATGTCTTTGCACAATTAAAAGAAAGCTGGCTTCATTCCCAGGATGCAAGCTGGTTCAACACGCACAAATCAATAAATGTAATTCATCATATAAACAGAACTAAAGACAAAAACTACATGATTATCTCAACAGATGTAGAAAAGACTTTCAATAAAATTCAAGATCTTTCGTTATGTCAAAAACTCCCAATAAACTAAGTATTGAAGGAACATACCTCAAAATAATAAGAGCTATTTATCACAAACCATAGCCAATATCATACTGAAGGGGCAAAAGGTGGAAGCATTCCCCTTGAAAACTGGCACAAGACAAGGGTGCCCTCTCACCAATATTATTCAACATAATATTGGAAGTTCTGTTCAGGGCAATCAGGCAAGAGGATAAAATAAAGCATATTCAAAAAGTAGGAGAGGAAGTCAAATTATCTCTTTTTGCATATGACATGATTCTATTTCTAGAAAACCCCATTTACTCAGCCCAAAACCTTCTTAAGCTTATGAGCAACTTCACTAAAGTTTCAGTATAAAAAATCAAAGTGCAGAAGTCACAAACCTTCCTATACACCAACAACAGACAAGCAGAGAGCCAAATCATGAATAAACTCCCATGCACAATTGCCACAAAAATGATAAAATACCTAGGAATATAGCTAACAAGGGAAGTAAAGGACCTCTTCAAGGAGAACTACTCAAGGAAATTAGAGAGGACACAAGCACATGGAAGAACCATCAATGCTCATGGATAGGAAGGAAGAATCAACACTGTGAAAATGGCTACACTGCCCAAAGTAATTTATAGATTTAATGCTATTCCCATTAAACTACCATTGACATTCTTCAGGAATGGGACATAGTTCAATAAATTACAATTGGATCTGAATCATGGGTCAAATATACATGCTTCTCTTGAAATAAGTAAATGTAAAAAGCACAAAGCAGTTATGGGGGGTTTGACATAGCTCTGAATCTGAAGAGGTTTTATTTCCTGTAAACTCCTAATGAATAAGAACTAGGGCCTGATTCTCTATTATATTTTCCTTCCCAGACTTATATTGGTTTTAGAGCCATAGGTATTTTTCAAAGTTCTTTTTATTCATCTCGTAACATTGGCCATACTATTTTTGTTCATGGTCCTACTAATGCCCCATTTCTCCAGATAATCCAGTTGCTGATCTTAGTATATATAAATTCTAAATAATTGTAGTTCTTTATCCATCATCTGAGTTTTCTGTTACTGCAAGAGGACTGACTGGTGCAATCAAATGCTAAACATCCCCTTAGGGAAATCAACAATAATTCCACAGAAATTGTTGTGCAGCACCTCAGCCTCTATCATAACACAGTCTGTCCAGATTAACATTTTAACTTAGGGGACCACTCTTTATTTGCATTAAAGTTTTGATGGCTAGAACATTGTTGCTTTATTTCCTAAATAATCATAAAAAATACTAAGGCCAGAGATCATTAAACAGAGGAAAGAATATATGCCCAATGTGTGAAACTTTCTTTTACTTCTATCCCAAACTCCGAAATACTCACTCTAATCATGATAACCATCATCATGATGACCATAATAGGCTGTCCTATTTCCTTCAGGTTTTCTTCCACTATTTGTGACAGCTTCTTTAATTTGACCCCAAGTCAGTGATGATGTTTGGTGTGTTATTCTCTTGGGAGAAGTACTCCACCTCGATGTTAGTCTCGCCATCACTGCGACTGGGGTTGGGGGGGCTCTGCAAGTCTCTTTTTTTGGTATCTGGCTTATAGTAGAGCTTTAAATGTCTGGATGGTACCCACACAGGTTGTTGATTTGGACCTGCAGAAATCCAAGCAAATCCTCTCCTCCAGGTTATTACGTTCCCTCTTTCCCAATTCTTTGTGACTGGATCTCGCCACCCAGATCAATTGCCTTACAGTTTCTTCCTTGATTTGTTTATTCAGGTGTTGTTCAGTAACTAAATTTTCTAAAGTCTCCAATTTTTCTTCTGTCAGCAGCCACTGCTTTATCCATATAGGTTTGTTTGTCATCCATTTCAAAGCGATAGGCTCTGGAGGCTCAACAATGGCCGCCGTCAAAAAGAAGATACTAAATCCTGGTGAGAATTTTGTCCTTTAATTTCTAAAAATTCCTTTGGGCTCTGCAAATTTTCTTCCAGTCTCATCCAAGGCACGTAGCTCTTATCCTGCTTTGCTTGATATCCTTGTGGGGGCGAGGGGCGGCTACATGATTGTTCAGGTATTAAAACCTGAGCTCCCCATTGCTCTAACAAATCTCTTCCCCGCAAGTTAACAGGGATTTGCATCACCATAGGCTGAATAGTTCCAAGCTGTCCCTCAGGCCCCACGCAGGTTAAAACGTGACTACTTTGATACACTTCAGAGGTCTGCCCCACTCCAAGCACATTGAACTGGGCATTTTCCATGGGCCAAGAAAGCGGCCAATGTTGGAAACTAATAGAAACATCTGCTCCAGTATCTACCAACCCTCTAAATTTCTTTCCTTGAATTGTAATCTCACATGTAGTATGTTTACCAGTAATTTGATTTACCAGATATGCTGCTCTGTCTTGTTTGTTTGTACCTTTAAGTCCTCTCGTTCTAATTTCACCTCTTCCTGTTTTTCATATGGTGTACCTAAAAGCTGTGCTATGCATTCCCCAGGCTCATCACTCCAGGGAACAGAAGAATACACTACAATTTGAATTTCCCCCTATAAATTCCGCATCAGTAACTCCTATATGAACTCTAACTCCTTGAGCAGCAAGATTAAATCTTTCTAGAAGTAAACTCACAGTTCTGGGGGGTAAAGGGCCATAAACCCCTGTAGATATTTTTTGTGGTGGCTCTCCTGGTAAAATGCTTACCCTTTGAGAGCTGCACAAATCTACTGCTGCATTCCCAGCTGTGGAGGGAACAGGCATTGTATAGGAATGAGGGAATAACTCGTACTGGATAGGCCCTGGTTTGGATCAGCCTGAGGCGGGTCCCTCAACCTGTTTCCTGAAATCAGCTCTATTGGAATCAGCTGGTAAGAAATAGCTATGTTCTTTAATAATCCTAGCATAAACAGAGACTCAGGCCCATACTGGCTAATGGCCTGCTTAAACTCCTTCAGCAGTTTGAAGGGAAGAGGTTCAAAAGCAACCCATACTTGCCCTTGCTGATCTTGAGGGTGTACAACAACTGGAAATTGCCCTGCCACCAAATCTCCCTCTTTTCTCACTTGAATTCTGGCCTAGAGGAAACCAGTTACCGTAATTCTAGGAATACAAATGCCTGAAGTGGTCACTGTAGTTCTAGGAATACAAATGCCAACAGAAGCAGAGGTAGAAATATTGGGAGGACCTGGCCATCCCTCGACAAGATACTGATGGGGAGGCTAATGGGCACAACTTTTCCTCATTTGAGTTTTCATCTTTTTGCTCTATAATTTCTTTACATACTTTATTACACTCCTCCTCTCCTGAATCTTCTCCTGAATTGTCTTCCTCCTCTTTCAGTCTGAAACAGCTCCAGGGCAAAACACACCAAAGCCCAAACAACCACACCAAATAAGCCCCGTATTTGCTTAATCTTTACCCATGTTACCCCAATATGACTGAGCTCCCCTTGCTGCCATCCTGGGAGATTTTTTTCAAATGTTCTTGGGCTAAACCTGAGCTCCCCAACTTGCCCTGGGAGATTTTTCTCTAACGTTCTTGGCCTTACCCCAGGTACTCCCTAACTCACCTGCGAGTCTCCCCCGGGGCCTCCGGGCTCCCCCTAACTCACCTGGGGGATTTTTTTCAAACGATCCCAAGATTCCTTCCATGCTCCCCAATTTGCCCTGGGGATTCCTTCCAAATGTACTCAAGATACATCCAGCTTAGCCTCTCCTTTCTTTGTTACTCTGGCAACTCTTCATCCTGGGTTTGAGGCCCCACATTGGGCACTACTTACCAAGAACCAGCTTGGTTGGGAGACCCCTAGCCAAGTGGGGCTGACAGCTCTCCAGACTGAAGGCCCCAAGCAGATCATCCAGGTATTTATTTGCTCTTTGACAGGTGATTCTTATTAATACACATATGTTCTACGTATACACATAACTCAGGAATAGCCCAGGTAGGCAGCTGTTAACCCACCTACCACTAATTACGAACTAAAAGTAACTTCCACAAGGGAACCACAGGGGCGGGTAAACAATGTTTCTCAACACCCTTTACTATTTTTTTTCCATCAGCTTTTAAGTTCCAGGGTACATGTGCAGGATGTGCAGGTTTGTTACATAAGTAAACATGTGCCAAGGTAGTTTGCTGCACAGATCAACACATCATCTAGGTATAAGTCCAGTATCCATTAGCTATTCTTCCTGATGCTCTCTCTACCCCACTACCATCCCCTGACAGGCCCCAGTGGATGTTGTTTTCCTAACGTGTTCATGTGTTATCATTTTTCAGCTCCCACTTATAAGTGAGAACATGTAGTGATTGGTTTTCTGTACCTGGATTAGTTTGCTGAGGATAATGGCTTCCAGCTCCATCCATGTTCTTACAAAGGACATATTGTTGTTCCTTTTTATGCCTGCATAGTATTCCATTTTGTGTGTGTGTGTATATACATATATATATATATATCACATTTTCTTTATCCAGTCTATCATTGATAAGGATTCCATGTCTTTGATGTTGCAAATAGTGCTGCAATGAACATATGCATGCACATATCTTTATAACAGAATAATTTCTATTTCTCTGGGTATATACCCAGTAATGGGATTGCTGGGTTGAATGGTAATTCTATTTTTAGCTTTCTGATGAATCACCACACTGCTTTTCATAATGATTGAACAAATTTACAGTCTCATCAACAGTGTATAAGCATTCTCTTTTCTCTGTAACCTCACCAGAATCTGGTACTTTTTGACTTTTTAATAATAGCTATTCTGACTGGTATGAGATGGTATCTCATTGTGGTTTTGATTAGCATTTCTCTAATGATCAGTGATTTTGAGATTTCTTTTCCTACATTTGTTGGCTGCACATATATCTTCTTTTGAGAAGCATCTGTTCATGTCCCTTACGCGCTTTTTAATGGAGAACCTCTTAGTATTATTTTTCACATGGTCAGATATGTTACTTAATCTATGAGCTCCATTTTTTAAAAAGACATCACTTCTTGCATTTTTTTTTTGAAAGAAAGGAAAAGAGAGGAAAGAAAGTGAGAGTGAAAGAAAGAAAAAAAAGAATGTACGAGAGAAAGAAAGAGGAAGAAAAAGAGGGAGAGAGAACAGGATTCTTGTTCTACTGCCCAGGCTAGAATG
>CAUYLG010009626.1:0-87674 GCA_963573385.1 Cacajao melanocephalus
CAGCTACTCGGGAGGCTGAAGCAGGAGAATTGCTTGAACCCAGGAGGTGGAGACTGTGGTGAGCTGAGATCGCGCCATTGCACTCCAGCCTGGTGCCTGGTGACAGAGTGAGACTCTGTCTCAAAAAAAAAAAAAAAAAAAAGGTACTTCAAAATAGCACCAAAATCTTAAAATAGTTAGGAAAAAATTTAACAAGAAATATTCAGAAACTATGTGGAATAAATAATACAACATAAAAGACAAAATAAACACATAACACAAAGAAGATAAAAATCTTTGAATAAAAAGAAAAGTTTTCTAGATGGGAGGACTCACAAATTCCACAAACTAAGATGTAAATTCAACAACATGCAATGAGACAGCCATTACATTTTTAGATGGAATTTGGTATGCAAATTCTAAATTCCACCTGGAGTCAGAAAATAGAGTAACTAAAAAATATCTAGTAAAAAATAGTGCAAGGAATATTTTCTTACCAGATATCAAGTCATATTATAAGCATACAAAAATGAAAACAGAATGATTTTAGTGAAGAAACAGATTAGTCAAAACAGAAGGAAGAGTCTAGAAACTTTTGGATGAGAATTTTAGTATTTAAAAAGTTAGTCCTTAGAAAACAACACAGGAACAGAAAACCAAATATCACATGTTCTCACTTATAAGTGGGAACTAAGTAATGGGAACACATGGAGAGAAAGAGTGGAACAACAAGTGAGGCCTACTTGAGGGAGGAGGGAATGAGGAGGGAAAGGATTTAAAAAAAAAAAAAAAAGAACCAAACCATTGGGTAATACACTTAGTACCTGGGTGACAAAATAATCTGTACACCAAATCCCTGAATCACAAATTTACCTATATAACAAACCTATACATGTGCCCCTCAAACTAAAATAAAAGTTAAAATGTTAAAAAAGTTAGCATTGCAGTCCAGGGGAAAACTATTTAATATCTTCATTTGTACCCACTACAGGCAAAAATAAATCCCAGGTGGATCAAAGATAAACTTTAAATAAATAAAATATAAAGTTCAAATATATGCATACATAAGACAAATGGATAAAGAAAATGTAGTGTGTATTCACCAAGGAATGCTATTCAGGTTTTAAAATCAAGGCAATATTATTATTTGCTATGACATGGATGAACCACCATTTTACTCTCTGTTTCTACTATTTGGGTCACAGTGGCAGATCCCTTATGAATGGCTTGATGCTGTTCTCACAGTAATAAGTGAGTTCTCACTCTGAGTTCACATGACATCTGATTGTTTAAAAGAGCCTGGCAACTCCTCCCTCTCTTTCCCACCTCTCACCATATGACCTGCTGGCTTCCCTTCACCATCCACCATGATTATAACTTTCTTAGGCCCTCACCAGAAGCAGATGCCAGCACTATGCTTTGTGTATAGCACACAAAACTGTGAGCAAAATAAACCTCTTTTCTTTATAATTTATGAAGCCTTGGGTATTCCTTTATAGCAATGCAAGCAGATGAACACATATACCATAAATATATATGATTTTTAGTTGTCAATTAAAAAATAATAAATAAAATTATGTCTGGAAAAAGATACACATGGCAACATTTTAATATCAATAAAAAGAAACTAAATGCTCTTAAAAGGAGAATGATCTATATATACTCTAAATATATATATTATTTATATAATGACATATATGGTATATATATATTGATCTATCCATGTAATAGAATAATATACAGCTCTTAGAAAGACAAAGTTAGATATAGACAAAGATTTAAATACTTTCAAGATATGTAATTAAATGAGTAAACAAATTATTGAACAATATGTATAACAAAGAGTTTTTAAACAATCTCCTCTGCTTAAAA
The DNA here is from genome assembly GCA_963573385.1 of Cacajao melanocephalus. Taxonomy (NCBI): domain Eukaryota; kingdom Metazoa; phylum Chordata; class Mammalia; order Primates; family Pitheciidae; genus Cacajao; species Cacajao melanocephalus. Next base: position 1,852 of record CAUYLG010009626.1, read on the forward strand.
TGATACATACCTAATTGTTACAAGTAATTACCTCTGAAAAATGAAAAGAAGTTGGGTGTAGGTAATAGTGACAGTATGAAGAGGAATTCCACTATTTTTGCTCTTTATATGAGCTTAAATTATTTTTGAAATTTTAAAAAATAAAGATATTAAGAATACCTCAAGTTGTGAAAGACAGAGATGTGCATTAAGTCACTATGAAAGGTGCCAGCCTCTGAAATTTCTCTCATGGCCACACTCTAAGATCCTGAGTTGGAGACTACAAAATGCAGGAGGAATGAGAAAGTGAGTCTACAAAGATGACAGTCAGCCAAGGCCAGCACAAGCAAAAATGTAAACTGTCTTTCAGACACATATGGCATTTCCATTATAAGTGCTTTTTCAGCCAAAAGTAATAAATTTCATTTTAAACTAAAAAACAAAGAAGAAAGGATAACTGTAATCTTTGCAAAATGTACATGATAAAATGTGATCACTCTGGCATAATATACAGAATGCATTTTATATAAAAAGGAAAATGTGGAACTAATATAAATAAATCATGTTTTATAAGTTATTTTCAATTGACTGCTTCATATGGATCTACCATATGAGCCTGTACTTATACGTTATAAACATGAAAAATAACTAAATCAGTAGGAGAGATTTCTTTCTTCAATAAAAGAACCATATGCCAGTTAAAAATTAAAATAATCACATCTACCTATGTATTCTGAAACCCTGTCCCTGCTCAGTAACAGAACTGTAGTGGAACCATATCATCAACTTAACAATGGCATAGGATAGTCTTTACTTATGATGTAAATCAATAAGATAGCTAAATAGAGGCACTTTCTATTACTAGTTTGACCAACTGACAATCTGCACACACAAATAAATATTCCTAATGAAAAGTTAGAGGCAGCCTGGTAAATATGTGCGGTACATGTCCCTAATCTTTCATCCCAGTGGAGCTGGCAGAAACTAATCAGCAAATGCAGAGTTCCAACATGGTCTCAGACTCTTTCTCAATTCAACAAGTCAGGCAGTTACTATCAATCAAATAGAATTCTTGCCAATATAGGGGAAAGTCAATAAATTCCATTTACCATTTGAATCTTTATCTCTATTACAATACTTTTTGTAGATCAAGATATTTGGAATTGCTATGGATCTTGACAATTTTGTAGTTTTAATAATCTCGATAGTTTAATTTTGATAGTGTATGAGAGTGATGAGAACTCAATTCTATAGAAAAGTATTTTTATTGTAATTCTCACATGATTTTGGCATTATACTTACTGTGCTATGAGTTAAATAGAATGTTAAGAATTAAATGTGTAACCCAGTATTGTTTTAGACCTCTATATTGGAAAAATAAACCAATTTTTTATTTTCTTTTAAAAAATTGTTTTGATTTATACTTTCAAAGCTAGAATTATTAGTCTTTTTCTTATTGTATAATAACTAAGAATGACTGAATATTTGACATGTAAGATTTTGTATTTTCCAAGGTTCTTGACAGATAAACATCATTTTCAAACACCTCAGAACAAAAAGCAAAGTTTAATATGAGGTTTTCATCTCTTCGGTCTTTCATTATTTTAGTGTCAGACTTTAAATTATTAACACAGCATTTGTTCTTGCTTTTCCTTTATTTTTATTACCTGTAGGTAGAAAAAGAGAACTTGATGAAGAATTTAGTGTATTTTTATTTATGTAATAACAAATATGTTAATAAGCAGAATTTTGTGAAATGTAATAAATCAAATAAGTAAAAGCTTACTTGATGTAAAAATAAGCACTTAGAAAATGTGTAACTTAAGGTGCTGGTTACATTTCCTTTGTCAAAACTGATTATTTATTAAATTCTGCTAATCTACTTAGTTTTACGACTCATAGTTATGATGGACAAAATTGCTTTTTATAGTTTTATGAAATAACCAACTTAAATTTTATAATTATTTATTGCATTGTTGGAGCTTGAAATAATTTGTTTATAGTGTTTGCAAGGGAACAAATTCTCAGCTATATAAGAAAAGTGTTTGTCTTACACATTTGTTAATTTCTTATGTGATCAAATTCTTACACTGTAGAAGTTATAGTAAGTCATTGATTGAGTGAAGAATTAAATGCATGAATTACAAAATGATTAAGAAAAACATAATTCATTTGATGCTTAGATGATATGTATTGAGGTAGACATTTACAGTTGTTTAATTGAAAGGATGAGTAAAAATAGCACATTATATATTGATACATAAAATTTATTGTGCGTATTTATTATGCACATTTATAATAAATTTATGCCTCTTTTTTCCTTCTCTATTGCCCACATAGACTCAGCAGTTTAGAGAATCTTAATTGTTTTATTAGTGAAGACTAATAAAGTTAATTATAAACAAATTATAGAAAATGCTAACTATATTTCCTTGATTTAAATTTCCATTTTTGCCATGTTTCATTTGGTGGTAAACCTTTCAATAAGTGGCATCATGTAGTCTGGAAAGAGAGTAGGGAAGAACTTGTCTCTGACTTGCGGTAGTTTAAATAGTCCTCTTTAGCTAGGTCTTTATGCTAGAAACATAAAGATGTAGCTAGAATTGTGTGTAGACAACACTCACTCACACTCAACATTGAATCACAATGGTGAATGGTCTTCATGGCTTCACCAAAAACTGCTCCAGCAATTAAAATATGGAGGAATTTGACAAGTAACATACATAATTGGAAATTTGGGACCACAAAGTTTTCTTGCATTCTGCACTCTGTGTTAGTCACACATACTCAGCAGAAGTATATTTCTCATATAATCATTTTATTTCCTGGAATAATACAGCTAAGAATCAGATAATGACTCAAAAGCAAAATATGTGTACAATAGGAAAATGAGTTTAACTATATTTTTAAAATTAGGATACTCTTGCTTGATGACTGTGATAAAGAAAAAAATTAGGATACAAAGCCCAAATAATCTATTTTGTTAGGTATATTTTCATAGGCATTCATATTTCACTTTAAATGCTATTATTTATTTGCCAAACTGGCTTGGTAATTTCTTCCAGACTGACAGGTACATTAGGAGTACAATTAAGTAAAAAGCTTTATAAAAGTCTAAATTTGAAAAACACCCCAATCTACAAAAATATGCTTTATATGTAAACTAGGACATTTATGATATTAAAACAAACTGAAACATAACAACTTCATTTTAATTAATAAATATATATATTCACTGAAAGAATAGATAATCATTTTAACTCTTGCAAATGGCCCCAGAAAAATATGATTTAGTATAATTCAGTTATCATTTATTATTGAATTAATATATTCTAACAAAATTACACAAATGCATTATATTTATTGTTGGAGGTCATCCTAACTTTAGTAACGTGCCATTGTATCATGGCTAGAAACTAAAAAGTAAAAATACTTTACATTTCTAAGTCCTTAGCTTAATTATTACAATTGTTTCATGGGAACCATAGAATATGAAGGTAATCAGAACACAGAAATTATTGCCCCAAGCAAAAGGCAACATATTTGAGAAGGTGTAACTTATTAGTTACAAAAGGCAAATATAACACATAAAGACAAATGACAAAGTTAGGAAATTCATAATCAAAGTTTTCCCAAATCTGGCCCTAATAATACTAGTGCCCTGAGATGCTGTGAAAAAAAATAGTCATGTAGTCTTATTTGTGAGAAATATTCTATCTTCTGTCTGTGTATCTTTTACTTCTATATGTGTTTGTCTACTTGTATATATGTTTGTGTGTTTATTTCATATCTGTCTTCCACATTAGTCTATAAATCCATGATACTTGGGTCCGTATTTATTTCATTCATCCCACAGGGAATAAGCCCTCAATAACTTATTTTAAAATACTATTAATATGTCTCCCAAACAGAATAAATGATGTATACTAACATATTAAAAGTTCTGACTACTTTATCAGTAAAGAAAACGATTTAATTTTTAAATACCTATTTTGCAACTTGAACATCCTTTGAAATTACTGTTCACATGATTCATTTTGGGAAATTAAACTGTTAAACTAATTACAGGCTTTCGAGTCTGGCAATTAATGTAGTCATTATTAAATGTAAAGGTTAAGAGAAGAAAAAGTAGCTATGAGGACAATTATCCAAATCAAGATGTATGTTTAAGGCAGAATTTATTCTGTAATCTATTTTGGCATTAAGCAAGCTATACTGAATATGGTTATTACATTCCATGGATACAACTTAATTTTTAGTTCTTTGAATCTCATACACATATTGCTTGCTATATACAAGCAAAATACTGCATTTATACTATCTTAACTTATATCTTTCTCCCATATATATGTTAACCTAAAGTATATCTAAATTCTACCACATAAGCCATGTTAAGTATTGTATTTTCCTATGGTGTTAGTAGCTCCTACATGATAACTGATATATACATATGGTAGTGTTTTTCTTGTATGAAGATAACACATCCATATAACTGACTAAAATGTGCACCCTTTGTTTTTATGGAGATGCAGCCAGGGGTTCAATCTTCTAGACTTTGAGAAATATCCATTAATTATTATGTGTGTGTGTGTGCATGTGTGTGTGTATTTGCATACCATTTTTCCGTATGTGCTTGTGTCTTTTATATATTTTTGTTGTTATTATAGCTAAACTTACCAACAGTTATAGATATACTTATTTGTAAATTAGGGTATAAACTCCAGTAGCAAAATGCTTAGGAATAAAGCAAAATATTGTTTCAAAGTTTTATCAAAATTTATTCCATGGATATGTCAGTCAAATCAGTAAATCCTCCAAAAACAGGAGTAAATCATTTCCTAAAAAACCATTAAATGTAAATGAAATAAAATTTAATTTAAGGTAATTCTTTATTTCTTTAAGAAGTAATCTCATATTGTTCCCCACTTGTGGAAAAAAATACTATACATGCAGAAAATATGTCTCCTATATCTTAACAAATATAATCTACTTCTCTCTGCATTGTGAAGTCTCTCATAAGAAATTACATCTTTTTTCTTTTCTTTTTGCATAATTCTAAGAAAATGTAAGTTAATGGACAATCATTTCTTATGTAGTTTTTATATACAGAAGTTTCAACAGATATTACTTTTTATACTCTCATAATTTATAAACTTAGCATGATAATTCATTTAATATCTATATAATCAGAAATGTATCTTTCTGTCTACCTCCTAGAATTTTATCAGATTTGAATTCATCTTTCTTCCTCTGCATTTTCACATGTGTTCTTTACTACTTTACCTTACAATTACTTATGATATCTTCCTCAGTTGATTGGACATTTCTGGCAGCAAGAAGATCTCAAAGGCTGCATTTGCACTGCTACCTATATGGACCAAGATAGAAATATCTGAATAATTTTTCTTTCCTATTCCCCACTGTCCCCAGTTCCCTGAAATTTTACACTGGAACTATTTCTTAAACAATGACATTTACTACACACTTTTAAAAAATATATGTTAAATTATCTTTTATGATAATTTTGATAATAGTTTATTTGTAAATTAAGGTCAGAACTCCAGGAACAAAATTCTTAGTTATAAAGCAAAACATTGTTTCAATGTTTCATCAAAATTTATTCAGTGGATATGTCAGTCAAATCAGTAAATCCTCCAAAAATAGGAATGAATCACTTCCTAAAAACACATTAAGTGTAAATTAAGTAAAATTTAATTTAAGATAATTCTTTATGTCTTTAAAAAAAATCTTGTATTCTTTCCCACTTGGGTAAAAAAATTAATTTGGAATTTAGACATTGCATTAATCAGGGTTCTCTAAAGGGATGGAACTAAAAGGATATATGTATATAAGAAGGGGAGTTTTTTAGGAGTATTAACTCACACGATCACAAGATGAAGTCCCACAATAAGTCATCTGCAAACTGAGGAGCAAGAAGCCAGTCCAAGTGCCCAAACCTCAAAAGTAGGAAAGCTGACAGTACAGCCTTCAGTCCGTGGCCAAAGGCCTGAGAGCCCCTGGCAAATCACTAGTGTAGGTCCAAGAGTCCAAAAGCTATAGAACTTAGAGTCCGATGTTCTAGTGCAGGAATCATCCAACATGGGAGAAAGATGAAGGCCAGAAGACTCAGCAAGTCTCTTCATTCCACTTTCTTCTGCCTGTTTTATTCTAGCTACTCTGGCAGCTGATTAGATGGTGACCATCCAGATTGAGGGTGAGTCTGCCTCTCTCAGTCCACTGACTCAAATGTTTATCTCCTTTGGCAGCACCATCAGAGACACACCAGGAACAATACTTTGCACCCCTCAATCCAATCAAATTTACACTCAATATTTACCATCAGGGACATACTTTATTTTCTTTTAAAGTTAAACTGAAAATATATAATAGCATTAGTATATGTAACAAAAATTTACATACTTTTTGCAAACAAATTGAAACCATAATAAAATTCTAGATATTTTATCAGTTCTTAGATTATTATCTATACTTTCCATTTGGGCTATTCTTGGATATTGCATATACAATTTTAGAATATCACTAGATAAATAAGATATATATGGTGCCAAGCTGTGCTATTCAATAGAGGAGGCTAGCCTCTAGGCACATGTAACAGCACAGATTATATGTGCCAAATTATCTTTGTCATAGAATATTCCATCATCACCAAAGTTCTGTTGGTCAGTTATGGTGTAGAGAGTTGAGATAAAATTAGCTGCAGAAACTAGAAGGTATACTTTTTCTGAAGTCACAGTGTTGCATATAAATAATTCAAAGTTTTCCTTTTAGTCTTCTCAATATTTCAATGACAGAGGCAGCCATTAGGTACTAAATATTGTTTTGTGCATCTTTCTGACAGATGTGAGAGGGATGTGACCTATTTTTCTATGTTTCTTCAAGGCATGCTATGTTTTGAGTCCACTGTGGTACTATACCACTAATTCACAAGATTTTATCACTCTTTGAGACGCAAATATTTTACTCTGGCTGAAAATCTAATTTTCCAACTTGCATTGTATAAACTAAATTACTTTTCATTATGACCTGCTGCCAGAGAATAAGAATCTGGATTAGGCAAAGTGTACTGATACTGAGTGATTTTATCATGAGAAAAAAATATTGGAATATTCAGTGCTCTCTCTCTTAAATTCAGTATGAAATTTTCTTGCCAATGTCTAAAAATCACTTAGCTTTATGAGTTCTCTTTTTTCAGATGACCCTTCATGGTGATTATTTTGTACCCTCTTCTTTCTTAAGATCCCACTTCCTTCCTTTTATTCTTACTTAGTATGGATGATTGTGTGATACTTGTCTTTACTAAGATCAAGTTTATCTATGTGTGCTTTCACATATAAATCTATTATAATACCTTTTGCTTCCACACATTCTGGTCTATAATTCTGTTCTCTCCCCTCCCGGCTGTTGTAATCCTAGATGAATTGACAGAAAGCCTACCTTCTGTTCTAGAACGACAGCTCCACTTCTTCGCTTTTTTAAATTCTATTCATTTTTATTCTTTCCCTAATGTCTTACATCTCTAGCTCATTGTTAGTTCCTTTTTATATCAGGTAGAATTACATGGTTGAAAACAACGGAGATTGTCCCTGGAATCTATGTAAAAGATAATTTATTAAAGGGATATGGATTCTTCACAGACATATAAGAATGGCTGGAAAAAAATACAAATACAAATACAAAAGGATCCAAACAATCAGCTCGTTTGTCAGAACACCAACATCAGGGTGAGCAGAGAGAGCAGAGCACCTTAAGCAGAGCTCCAACTGTATGCAAATAAAAAGTATACTTTTCCTGAAGCAAAAGTAGGGTGTTGTTACCTGCAGAGGAACTGCATGCTGGAAAGCATAAGCTAACAATTTCCACTATATTTCCCTTTCAAAATGCACAAAACCATTTTAAATATGCACATGCACATACACACACCCCCTAAAATATATCATTGGCCCTCTTCCTCTTCTTCTTCTTCTTCAAATTATTATTATTAGTAGTAGTAATATCATGATTCCATAATAATATATATATTATTTATTGAACATTTACCATATGCAAATACTGTTCTAAATATTTTACTTATACTGTTTATCTTCACAAGGACTCTGGTAGGTTTGTAGTATTAGGATTCTTCTTTTCTGTCAAATGAAAATTAACCTATTACTCAACACAATTCCAATTTGCATTTGTCTGATTCTAAATACTATGTTGGGCACATTAGTTAACAGTAAAGTTGTTTGCTATGGTCTGAGTGTTTATGTCCCCCTAAAATTCAGATGTTGAAATCCTAACCCCTAAGGTGATGGTATTAGGAGATCGTGAGGGTGGAGCCTTCACGAATGGAATTAGTTTCCATGTGCCTGGCCTCTTGCTATGTAGGGCACCATCTGTGAGTAGTGACAGACTTTATTCAAGACTGCAATAGTGGTATTGCAATAGCCATAACCATAGTAAGGATCTCAGTGGGTGAAAAATTGCTAACAGGAGATCAAGGATAGGAATTATTGCTAAACTGGTCTAACAGGAGTCTTACTAAAGGCAGGCAAAGACATCAAAGGTGAATGATAATGAACTTCATCTGATATCAAAGGTAGGGGATGGCATAGCAGGATTATTTGCTCAGACTGGGCTGAGTAGTCCAGAATCAGGTGGAGGTGGGGGTTGTTCAGCCTGAAAGAAGGCTCAGAGAAGCCTGACTAAAATTTGGTCAATAGAAGAATCTTTGAACTTCCTCCAAGTTACACATTTTAATTTGTCCTTTTCCCTCTGACATGGTATGGGATCAGAATTTGAAAAAAAAAAATAATGACTGACTATAAACCCGATGAATGACAGTATCGTCAGTGATTTCTAAAAAAATCTCCCCCTTAGCAATTTCTTGGACTCAGTTAAAGCTTAGCAACATCTCTCCTTTGAAATAGTCTAAAGAAAAGATTATGAGGACAAACTCTCAAATATCATCCTAGCTTCGAAACATTATAAATTCCCACTTATTGAAAGTTACTAGGGCTGGGCGCAGTGGCTCATGCCTGTAATCCCAGCACTTTGGGAGGCAGAGGAGGGCAGATGAACTGAGGTCAGGAGTTCAAGACCAGCCTGGCCAACATGGTGAAACCCCATCTCTACTAAAAATACAAAAATTTGCCAGACATGGTAGCGGGCACCTGTAATCCCAGCTACTTGAGAGGCTAAGGCAAGAGAATCACTTGAACCTGGGAGGTGGAAGTTGCAGTGAGCCAAGGTCATGCTATTGCACTCCAGCCTGGGTGACAACAGTGAAACTCAGTCTCAAAAAAAAAAAATATTCTATAACTCTATTATTGTTTAAATTATTTGTTACATGTAATTGTATCTTCAAGAAGCCATTTTAAAACACTTATTTTTACTCACACCAGAGTTTCAGAATAGAATATTTAAAAGCATTAATAGAATATTTAAAATATTTAAAGCAGAGCGCACAGAATTATATTTACCCAGTTTAATGTAAAATAGGATACTTGAATAATGATTATACTCTTATTTCTTCCTCCTAATCACAGCACTGTGCATTTTTGTGTATTTTTCCATAACTAGGTCATCAAAAGGTAGATATTTATTTGATAACTAATAGGCAATGTTAACTAACATGTTACCTTTTAAGACCTGCCAGCAGTCCTTAATTTCTTGTTGCAGAAATGTTGCAATTATTTCTATCTTTCTATCAATCTTTCCTGACTCGAAAGAATATTTAAAAGGAATCTGGTTTGGTATTTCTACGTCAAAGTTACAGACAACTTATTTTCAACTCACATATCTAATTAGACAAAGAATTTTATTTTCTTAAATTTTTAAGAAGGAAAACAACTTCCAGCTACATAAATAAATTACATGTTTAAAAAGTTTGATTGTTAATTATATACAATTGTATACAGTAACACACATCACACAAACACACATATTTTGTTTCATGTTTTAGCTAATTTTCTTTTTCCTCTAGTTTGTCTCACCTTTCTGTCTTCTCTTGTTATGAGGTATATTAGCGGTCCACAGGGAAAAATGTATCTGGTAACTGCACAATTGCTCTCATACAAGGCATAAATTAGTTTCATAAGATCCACAGGCTCACATTTAAAAATCACTAAGTCAATGCCCTGCTAGTGAGTATGAAATTAATGCGTCTAGTCACCTTGGCAATCATTATTAAATTAATTTGATGGTGGCTGAAATTGATATATTTTCTTAATTGTCTTCAAAAAGATTATTTTAAAGACAAATGTATTTTTATTAAATATAGAAAATTACATATTTTTACTTCTTTAATAGAACAAAAGTTCAAAAAAAAAGTGAAAAGCAGACCATATTCTATTGAAAAATAATGACTATTAAGTTAAGCTGAACTACCAGATACTTTTCTATGCATAGATATATGTATATCTGTAGATGTGGCTATAGATATTGATAACTATGATATCTAAATCTCTGAGGTATCTAGATCTATAGCCACATCTATAAAGATGTGTAGATAGGGAGTTAGATAATAGGTAGATAGTCAAAAAGAACATTATAAAAATTAAATTTAAGAAAAAAGACACCAAAATACAACTTTAAAAATGGATTGTATGTATCTGTTTACTGTAAGAGATATTACTGACTTAAAGTTCTCTTTGCGGGTGATATATAACTGTCAAGGTATAATCAAGAAAACAAAACCTATGCCGAGTGGTCCATTGGCTGGTTAAATAAGGGAAATGTAATGTGAGGAGTTAGTTACAATAATCACAAAAATTAGTACAATTTAATTTTTAAAAATGTCAGGAAACCACCACCATTCAGGGACAAAGAAGGAAGTGGTTTTTCAAAGCGCAAGAGCCAGGGCTGCTTGGATGGAGGAAGCAGACACTATGGAGGCAATTTTTTAGGAGCTGGGCTCACATAAATACAGTTACTGCCAGAGATGTCACCCAAAGCAGAGAACAAGAAAGAAAGGAATATCTTGGCTTTTCCTCACCCATCAATCTGCCACCATTAATTCCCATTGCCCAAACCTAACCAAAAGCCCCTGGGTAAAGAAGCCTAAGAAATATAGCTTATAGAAATTAACTCCGTGACATACAGAGAAGACCATTGGCAGGGGTGAAAAGTAGACCTGGGAGCCAGTAACCAAATTACTAGATAAATAAATGATAAGAAGGGTTGATGACTTTTCTTAATTCCTTATTTCAATTTTAGACAGTATTGGCTGACTTTTTGTCACAAAGATGAACAAATTATCCCTTCTACTTTCTCCCTCTTCATTTCCTTCTATCTCACAATTTTTATCAGTTATATGTCCACTACTGGGTCATAATTTATAATACACATTATACCTTACACAGACACACACACACACACATTTTAATAGGTTACCACTAGGCATCCTATCTACTTGTGCTCTTTAATTTAATAATTTTCATAGTTGGCTGAATTTTAAGTATTTCTTTAGAAATTTTTCTTACAGATGACGTTTATTGAGTTCCTGCTTGAGATCTTGCCTTCTTGAAAATAACTATTGCCATAATACTTGAAAGGAAGTATGACTAGGTATAAAATTCATGACTCAGATTTATTTCCCCAAAGTAGTACTCGTTGCTCAGTAGAGGACAAAGCCTCCTCCATTTATCTTTTAATTGGCTTTTTGGCTAGATTGCCTACAAAAGTAGGTTATTTTAAATTTATTTCTAAATTTCCTATGTTCTCTCATGAGAGAGATTTGCCTATTATCTGGTTATTTGCCTATTATTAGTATTTGCCTATTATCTGGTTCTTGAAAAAGTAATTAAGGCTAATACAATATTCCTGCAATACACTCCCCACCTAGTCCCTGCCATCACAGTATATTTATGTTACTTATTTTCCTTGTGACATTCAATCTTGCTGAGGGGAAATTTTAGGCCAATCTAATCTTTTTCTTCATATGTGACTCATTTTTTTCCACCTGGTTCTCCAAAAGTTTTTCTTTGATCATTGAAGTGCAATGATTTAATCAGCATATGTAGCTTGATTTTTTACATCAATTTATTCCAAGAATGTGGCATGCCTTTTCATTCCGTAGTTTCAGTTTTCTTCATATTTTAGTTTTTTTCTACCACATCTTTGAATAGTTTTATTTGTTCCATTTTGGCAGGAGTTGGTTGTCTTCTTCAAGGACATTAAATACTCTTATTTTTAACTATCTTTATCCATCACATTTTTATCTCCTCCCTAATTTCATTAATATTTTCATCTCAGATCCACCATTTGCAAATTACTCTGATTATCTCAAACCTTTCTCTATGTCAGTACATTAAAATCTCTTTATTGGATATTCAGAAATGATTCACCATTTATGTTTTTAATTTTGCAATCTCTATGTTTATGTTGTCTCTGGGTTCATTTTTCATTAAATTCATTAACTTATGTTTTTTATAATATGAAGAATCGCTGGGTAATTTTCTCCTTTTCCTTAAGTTATGTTTTCTTTAAGAATAGTTTCCTTTTTGTTTATAATACACTAAACTAACTTTCTTTCCCTCCCTCCCTCCCTCCCTCCTTTCCTCTCTCCCTTCCTTCCTTTTTTCCTTTCTCTTTCTTTATTTTTTCCTTTCTTTTTATCTTTATTTCTTACTTGGTGATGGTGGTGTGCTTGCATATTTTCCTTATCACTTCTTTTCTGTCCAAACTTCCTACTTACTCCTACTGAGTAGCCTTATTGTTGGTTTCTGTGAATTAAGAATACACATAAGCATCTGGGCACAGTGTCACAGTATAAATGAGAACACAGAAGCTTAATGAAGAGTTTATCCAAGGTTTTCAAGATAATGTAGCATGATAAAATTAGTCATCAAAAAGCCCATTTAACAAGTTTTTAAATTTATTTCCCCTTTTGTCTTCTTAGTTACTCTTTAGTTCCCACACCAGAAAAAAAAAAAACACAGTGTTTTTTAAATTTCCTATTACTCTCAAATAGAATTATAAATGTCTTTTAATTATAATTTTGTAACAGTAGGTATAATTTTCCATTATAGAACTAAACTATAAATATGAATGTAATACCTTTAACAAATTGCAGAAACTTTATTCTATAAATATCCTGCCATGGATAATACCTATAATGACAGGCAGTGAAATTATTTTGAATCTACAGGGGCCAATTTGCTGGTGCACTGCACAAGGTTCAGTGCTTTCCAGCTATAATTAGAAAATGGTGCCTGCTCTTGATTAGTTTTGGTTACTATAGCAATTCCATATGCAACCTACATCTGCTGACTATTGAACTATATCGTGTATCTTCTGTAAATTGCTCGTTAGTCACTTGTAATTTATTTTATGTTTTCAACAACAATTTCAAACTGCAGTGTCAGAAATGCATGTTTTTACAATTATTGGAAAAACAGACCAGAGAATGTACACCTTCAATCTCACCCCACTCTTGGATATTAAGGTTTATGTAAACTACTGAATATTTTTGTAAATAACCAAAGACATCAACATGGTTTTGTTTTTCTATTAAAAATACAAAATAGAAAAATATTCTTTCCACCAAGAATATGTATTATAAAATTAAGAAATCCTTTTATCTCTAGAAGAGATTATGAAATGATGTATAATCTTCATTGATTTTACTATTCTGATATTGATAGCCAAATTGTTCATGAAAGATTATTTGAAATTCAATTGTGCATTTAAATTCAGTTAACATTTTGAAGGTGCCTAATGTTCCTGTGATTAGCAAATAACTTTTATCCATTCTTTTCCATTGGCATGTCTATATACAATGAAAGCTAACAGCATGCGATTTCCTTATTCCATCTTGGTGTATTGTCAGTGCTTATAAATATATGTATAACCTCACCCAGAATACCTTCCAAAAATGTATTGATATTATGTCAGATGCCTGGCATAATAATGGATATTTTAACAGCTATTCCACAGAGCTTTGCAACATTGTGGAAGGTAAACGTCCAATACTGATTTGTACATATATGTGTCCTTTACATACTGCTTTCCAGATATGTTTTCATTTTCTAAAAAATGAGAAATTTGGTTAACAAGATTAAAATATATAAACTATAGAAATTGGTGTGTAATCATTTTAATGCATTAAATCACACTTTGACATACAGTAGGTTACCAAATTCTTATTGAATAGATAAATGAGTAAAATCTTGCAACATTAATATAAATTCAAGGTTGCATGTAAAGTGAGAAAGGCTTTGCTTGTGGTGATAAATAAATAAATTTGCCTTTAGAATAAATTCTCTTTAAGTATTGAAGTAAATTTGAATTTTAAATAAATGCCCAACATTCTGAGATTATCATAGACCTCATTTAGAGATTAATGGTATTTATGTTACATACAAATATAAAATAGAAACTGATTATTCACATTTTATATCCCCACACTTATACTTTGAAATCATCACATATAAAAATTTTTTTAACTCTTGATCATTTATGAGTTAAAAGAATAAAACCACAATGGTGCTTTAAAACACTGTAAACTCATCTGAACTCAAATCTTAAACCCAATATTAAGAGTAATGAAGCTCTAAGAGACAGTTGTATGCACGTTAATTATTGTAATGATTCAAGCTACTTTTCCCTAGGGACACCATATTTCTAAGCCAAAAGGGCATTCTTAGCCCACTATGACAATTAGTATCTGATAAATGATGCTACTGCCACACTTCTAATATAGTGATTGATCATTTCCAATTTATTCCTGAGAGAAATCAATGGTTCCTTCCTAGAGCATTTACATTAATTAATTTATATTAATAATGAATACTCTATATCTACAATTTCCTAGGGAAGATGGGCCATTCTATTTATAATTGGTTTCTACTTCAGGCCTTTAGTATATTGTTTCAGAGCTTTAAACATGTAAAAAAAAAGAGGTATAAAGCTCAAGGAAAAAATGGAAATTTAATCACAGAAACGAAATCTTGACATTGATAAATCTTGTTGATCCAACTCAAATGCAACAAAGAAGCTTTGGAAGATTTTTCAAATTGTTGGGTGGTAGCTTGAAAATGTTACCATATATTGGGACCTCCACTCTTCTTGTGTGAGTTTACACTCTTTTAGCCACTACTAAAATGACTTATGTGTCTTAGAGACATGACACAGAGGATGATGTTCTCATCAAATATCTACTTCATTCCTATTCATAAGCTACTTAATGTATGTCAGTAATAGTATAAGAGTTTTAGAGGTTCAATGGTTAGCAAAAGAGAGGCATTCTTGCCCTCCCTGAGCTTATAGTCCAGTGGAAAATACAGACACAAATGAAAAATAAAACTATAAATAATAGTAAAATGGATTGCCTGAAGAAAAATATTAGGATGAAATATATTTAGATAAAAATATCATGGTGAGAAGATAAAATTAAGCTAAGAGGTGAAAGACCTGAATGAGAATATTATTGGCTGAAGGAATAATGTAAGCAAAAGCATTAGAACAGAAAAAAAAATCTGTTTATTTCAAAAATTGAATGAATTTCCTTGTTTTTGGAGTATATGGAAAGGAGAATGACAAGAGATGAGCAAATAAGCATGTATAGAGAAGCAGAGTATACATTTAATCTTGTAAGTCAAGGAAAGAAAAAAGAAAGAAAAATGGCCTTTATTTAAAGTGGAATGGGAAGCCACTAAAGAGTTTTTAGTAGAATAAACAGTTTTGACTGCAATAATAAAATTGACTCTATAAAAACTACTTCATTCATTCATATATTCATTTAACAACTACTTTATTTGAGCTTTCACTTTGTGCTAAAAACTATTCTCTACTCTTTGGATATATGACTGAACCAAACAAACTAAATACCTTATTTTCGAGGAGTTCACACTCTATAGAAAGAAAGAAGAAAAATAATAATAAATATAATAAACAAGGAAATATTAAATTAGTAGGTAATGATAAACATTTTTATGGAAATGGAAGAATGGAATAGTACAAGGAGGATCATGAGTGGGGATGGGGCAAAAGTGGGCAGGGTCTCTGGTAGTGGGGAAAGTTGTTATATTAAACAGAATAATTCAAATAAGACTCAATAAGGTGAAAGTTGAGTAAAGATTTGAAGTAGGTAAGAAAGTTAGCTAAACAGGTAATGGGATAAAGAGTTTCACAGGCAAAGAGAACAGCAATAAGGCAGGACCATGCCTGGCATTTTCTAAGAGCAGCAATAAGGGCAGTGTGGCTAGGGCAGAGGGAGTTAGAGAAAGAGTAAGAGAAAAGACAGAGGGGTAAGAGAGAGAATGATGATTATATACAGCCTTGCAGGTCGTTAGAAGGACTCTGTAAAAAAAATATACCAATGCAATATTTTAAGGAGAGAAATGACATAATCTGTCTTATATTTTAAACTACTCTAACTGCATTGGTCAGAATGAATAGTAGAGAGGTCACAATGAAATTGTAAAGCTACTACCTACTACAAATTAAAACAACAATAAGATACCATTGTACACCTATTAGAATGGTCAAAGTGCAGAACACTGACAACACCAAATGCTGGCAAGGATGTGAAGCAACAGAAACTTGCATTCATTGCTGGTGGGAATGCAAAATGGTACAGCCACTTTGGAAGACAGTTTAGCAGTTTCTTAAAAAACTAAACATACTCTTACAATACAATCCAGCAGTCATATACCCTGGCATTTACCTAAAGGGGTTGAAAGCATATATTCACACAAAAGCCTGCATATGGAGGTTTATGAAAGCTTTATTTATGATTGACAAAACTAAGAAGCAACCAAGATGTCCTTCAGCAGGTGCATGGATAAATAAACTATGCTACATTTGGGCAATGGAATATTATTTAGCACTAAAAAGAAATGAGCTATCAAGCCACAGAAAGACACGAAGGACTCTTCCATTGATATTGCTAAGGCAAAGAGGGCTATTTGAAAAGGCTACATACTGTAGGATTCCAACTATATGACATTATGCAAAAGGAAAAACTATAGAGACAGTAAAAACATCAGTGGTTTCAATGGCAAATGGGGAGGGAGGAATGAATAGGCAGAGCACAGATAATTTTTAACACAGTAAAACTAATCTCTATGCTACTATAATGGTGGATACATAATATTATACATTAGTTTAAACCAGTAGAATGTATAATACCAAGAATGAACCCAAATGTATACTATGGACGTTGAGTGATATGTCAATGTAGGCTCATTAATTGTAATAAACATACCATTCTGGTGGGAATGTTGATAATGGAGAAGTCTAGGCATGTATGGGGGCAAGGGTTAGGGGAATCGCTGTACCATGTGCTCAGTTTTGCTGTGAATCTAAAACTTCTTAAAAATAAAGCCTATTTAAAAAAGAAAAAAGCTTTTTCAGGAATCCAGGTAAAAGACGATGGTGGCTCAAACAAGGGGTTTAGCAACAGAGATTATGCAGACACGTTCTGAATATATTTGAACTAATAAGTCTGGCAGTTTGGAGATAGAGAGAAAGATAAAGAGAGGAAACAAGAGCAACTCCAAGATTTTTGTCCTGAGAAAACTGGAAAGATGAAACTGCCAATAACAGGGATAGGGAAGGCTACAGATCAAGTAGGTTTGGAACATGTTTAGTTTGAGGTACCCAAAAGGAGGTATTTAGTATATAGCTGGGTATGCAAGTCTGGAATTTGAGAAAGAAGTCTGGGCTGAAGAAAAATTTGAGTCACTGACACAGGGATGATATTAAAGCCATGGAAAGGACAAGATTATTTATAAAATTCGTGTATACGGAGAAGAGAATAAAGGAGTGAACCTTGGGGCACTCCAATGTTAACAGTTTATGGAAAGGAGAAAGACTATTAAAAAGGAGTTTCAATAAAGGTAGAGGAATATCAAGGGAGTATATTATTCTTGAAGCCAAATGGAGAAATTATAATAAGAACAGAAGCATCGATAACATAAAATTTTGCTGATCAACTGAACAAGATGAAGTCTGAGAACTGACCAATGGATTTAGCAATGTCGATTATAGTAAGAGTCATTGAAAGAGCATGGTTAGTGGAATGGCAAGGTCAGTAGGAAAATTCAGATTGCAACAGTCTTAGGGGAAAATAGAGGATTTCAAGAAGTCTGCTGCAATGGAGAGCAAATAATTGAAGCAGGTATTTGGTATGTAAAGTGGGAACAGATTTTTTTTTGCTTAACATTGGTAAAAATAGTGGCATGTATGTCGGCTGGAGATATAAGAAAGAAAGAATTTCTGAAGCCCTGATCTTCAGTGAGTGAAGAGGTAAGAGATCTAGTGTGTAAGTATAAAAATTGGCTTAATATAGAATAACATATCACTGAAAATAAGCAGAAGATAAAGCACATGGGCATAGATGCTGGTATAAATAAATACTGTGGTGAAAGTCTAAGTTATCTTCCAGTTGCTTCAAATTTCTCAATGCATGTCACTCAAAGATCACTACCTGGGCAGTAATGTGGATTACGGATTGTATTGGTGCAACAAAGAAAGCGGGGAAAACAGCCCTGACACAGTTGCAGTAATCTGGGTGAGATATGATAACTGGGACTAGCGTGATCATATAAATTATGAGTGAAACCATGGCACCTTAATGAATAAAAGGGACACTTGTAATAATTATGCTAGGACAATAGACATAACCCAAATCTGTCCTGAGCAAATAAAAATGCATGGTTAACCTATCCAATGTTAAGCTGATGAGGAGAAACAAAGAAAAGAGGAAATGTATTGATGTAATGGACATGGTTCTTAAGAGAAAGAAATAATTTAAGGATAATTCCCGGGTTTCTGGGTATTTACTGAGAAATCCATGAGGATAAGCAGGGTTCTCTGGAGAGATGCAGAGTTGTTTTAGTTTTTTTTGTTTTCCGTTTTTAATTTTTTGGGTCCATAGTAGGTATATATATTTATGGAGTACCATGAAATATTTTTCTTTAGGAATGCAATGTGAAATAAGTACCTCATGGAGAATGGATTAATCATACCCTCAAACATTTATCATTTGAGTTATAAATGATCAAATTACATTATTTTAAAATATACAATTAAATTATTATTGACTATAGTCACCTTATTATGCTATCAAATTGTAAGCCTTATTCATTCTTTCTAGATTTTTGTACCAATTAACAATCTACAACTTCCCCTCCCAACCTCCCACTTCCTTTCCCAGCCTCTGCCAACTATCCTTATACTCTCTATATTCATGAATTTAATTGATTTGATTTTTAGATTCCACAAATAAGTGAGAACATGTGATGTTTGTCTTTCAGTGCCTAACTTATTTCACTTAACATGATGATTTCCACTTCCATTCACATTGTTGCAAATAACTACATCTCACCCTTTTTATGGCTGAATAGTGAGTACTATTGTGGTCATCCATTCACCTGTTAATGGCCACTTAGGTTGCCTCCAAATCTTAGCTACTGTAAACAATGCTGCATCAAATATATAAGTGCAGATATCACTTCAATAGAATGATTTTCTTTCTTTGGGGTATATACGGTATTAATTCATCTTTACACTGCTAATAAAGACATACCTGAGGCTGGGTAATTTATTAAAAAGAAAAAGAAATTTAATGTACTTACAGTTCCACATGAGAAGCCTCACAATCATTGTGGAAGGTGAAAGGCACTTCTTATATGGTGGTGGCAAGAGAGAATGAGAGCCAAAAAAGGGGTTTCCCTTTATAAAACCATCAGCTCTCATGAGACTTATTCACTACCATGAGAACAGTATGGGGGAAACTTCCCCCACCATTCAATTATCTCCCACCATTTTTTTCCCACAACACATGGGAATTATGAGAGCCACAATTCAAGATGAGATTTGGGTGGGGGCATAGCCAAACCATATCATTCCACCCCTGGTCCCTCCCAAATCTCATGTCCTCATATTTCAAAACCAATTATGCCTTCCCAACAGTTCCCCAAAGTCTTATTTCAACTTTAATGCAAATGTCCACAGTCCGAAGTCTCATCTGAGACAAGGCAACTTCCTTCTGCCTATGACCCTGTAAAATCAAAAGCAAGTTAGTTACTTCCTAGATACAACGAAGGTAGAGACATTGAATAAATACACCCATTCCAAATTGGAGAAGTTGGCAACACTGAAGGGGCTATAGGCACCATACAAGTCCAAAATCCAGTGGAGCAGTCAAATCTTAAATCTCCAAAATGATCTCTTTTGACTCCATGTCTCATATACAGGTCACACTGATGCAAGAAGTAGGTTTCCATGGTCTTGGGCAGCTCTGCCCCTGTGGCTTTGCAGGGTACAGCCTCACTCCCAAGTGCTTTCACAGGCTGGCATGAGTGTCTGTAGCTTTTCCAGGTGGAGGGTGCATGATGTTGGTGGATCTACCATTTTGGGGTCTGGAGAACGTTTGCCCTCTTCTTACAGCTCCATTAGGCCATGTTCCAATGGGGACTCTGTGTTAGGGCTTCAACCCCACATTTCCCTTCCTCATTACCCTAGCAGAGGTTCTCAATGAGAGCCCCTCCCTTGCAGCATTTCCAGACATTCTCTGAAGTCTAGGCGGAGGTTCCCAAACCTTAATTCTTGGCTTCTGTGCACCCATAGGCTAAACACCATGTGGAAACTGCCAAGGCTTTGGGCTTGCACCCTCTAAAGTCACAGCCTGAGCTGTACCTTGGCCCCTTTTAGCTATGGCTAGAGCCACTGGAACACAGGGCACCAAGTCCCTAGGCTGCACACAGCAGGGGGTCCCTGGGCCCATCCCACAAAACCATTTTTCCTCCTAGGCCTCTGGGCCTGTGATGAGAGGGGCTGCCACAAAAGCCTCTTACATGCCCTGGAGACATTTTCCTTACTGTTTTGGAAATTAACATTTGACTTCTTATTACTTGTGCAAATTTCTGCAGCCAGCTTGAATTTTCTATTGCATCCTCAGGCTACAAATTTTCCAGACTTCTATGCTCAGTTTCCTTTTTAAAACAGAATGCTTTTAACAGCACCCAAATGACCTCTTGAATACTTTGTTGCTTAGAAATTTCTTCTGCCAGACATCCTAAATCATTTCCCTCAACTTCAAATTCCACAAATCACTAGGGCATGGGTAAAATGCCACCAGTTTCTTTCCTAAAACATAGCAAGAGTCACCTTTACTCCAGTTCCCAACAAGTTCCTCATCTCAATCTGAGACCACCTCAGCCTGGATTTCATTGTCCATATCATTATCAGCATTTTGGTCAAAGCCATTCAATAAGTCTCTAGGAAGTCCCAAACTTTCCCATATTTTCCTGTCTTCTGCTGATCCCTCCAAAGTGTTCCAACCTCTTCCTGTTAACCAATTCCAAAGTCGCTTCCACATTTTCAGGTATCTTTACAGCAGTGCTTCACTCTACCAGTATCAATTTACGGTATTAGTCTATCTTTACACTGCTTATAAGGACAAACCCAAGACTGGGTAATTAATAAAGGAAAAGATGTTTAATGGACTCAGATCCACATGGCTGGGGAGAATTCACAATGATGGTGGAAGGCAATAGGTACTTCTTACATGGTGATGGCAAAAGAGAATGGGAGCCAAATGAAAGGGGTTTTCCCTTATAAAACCATCAGATCTTGTGAGACTGCCCCCATGATTTAATTATCTCCCACTGGGACCCTCCCACAAGACGTGGGAAATATGGGAGCTACAATTCAAGATGAGATTTGCATGGGGACACTGTCAAACCATATCAACACTCAGCAGTTGAATTGCTGGATTATATAGTAGCTCAATTTTAGTTTTTTTGAGTAACCTTCAAACCTCCATAGTGGGTATACTAATGTACATTCCCACCAACAGTGTACAAAGATTTTCTTTTCTCTGCATCCTCACTAACATTTGCTATTGCCTGCCTTTTGGATTTCTTCCTGATTCAATATTAGCAGCTTGTATTTATCTAGAAATTTTCCCATTTTTTCCTAGATCTTCCAATTTATTGGTAAATAGTTTTTCATAGTAGACATTAATGATTCTTCAAATTTCTGTAGTATCAGTATTAATGTCTCTTTTCACATTTCTGGTTTTATTTATTTGGATCTCTTTTTCTCAGTCTGGCTAAAGGTTTGTTCATTTTATTTAATTTTTCAAAAAAAACAACTTTTTGTTTCATTGATATTTTGTGTTTTTTCTTTTAATTTTATTTATTTCTGCTCTGATCTTTTTTTTTTTTAACCTCTGCTAGTTTTGGGTTGGAGTTGCTCTTGCTTTTCTAGTTCTTTAAGATGCATTGCAATATTGTTTATTTGAAATTTTTTTTTTGGATGTAGGTACTTATAAACTTCCCACTGAGTATTGCTTTTGCTGTATATCATAGGCTTCAGTAAGTTGTATTTCCATTATCATTTGTTCTGAATTTTTTTCAATTTCCTTCTCTATGTCTTCATTGACCCACTCTGGTCATTCAAGAGCATATTAGTTAATTTCCATGTATTCGTATAGTTTCCAAAATTCCTTTTGTTATCAATTTCTAGTTGTATTCCATTGTGGTCAGAGAAGATGCTTGATGTTATTTCAGGTTTTTTAAAACTTGTTTTGTGACCTAACATATAGTCTATCCTTTAGAATGATCCATGTGCTGAGGAAAAGAATTAACAGAAATCTAAAGAATCTATGAATGTCTTGTTAGATTCATTTGGTCTATAGTGCAGATTAAGTTTGATGTATCTTTACTGAATTTTTGTCTGAAAGATCTGTCCAATGCTGAAAGTGGGGTGTTAAAGTTTCCAGCTATTGTTGTATTGTGGCCTATGTCTCTCATTGGCTCTAATATTTCCTTTATATATCTGGATGCTCCAGTGTTGGGTGCATATATATTTAAAACTGTTATATCCTCTTTATGAATTGACCCCTTTATCATTATACAATGATCTTCTTTGTCTCTTCTTACAGTTTTGTCTTGGAATCTACTTTGTGTGATATAAGGATTGCAACAACTGACCTTTTTTGGTTTTTGTTGAGATGGACTATCTTTTTTCACCCCTTTATTTTCAGTTTATGTGTATTTTTATAGATGAAGTATATTTCTTGTAGGGAACAAATTAATGGGTTTTGTTTTTCATCCATTCAGCCAGTCTGTATCCTTTGATTGAAGAGTTTAGCTCATTTACATTCAATGTTATTATTGATAAGTGAGGATTTATACCTGACATTTTGTTATTTGTTTTCTGGTTGCTTTGTAATCTCTTCCTTCTTTCTTTTTTCCTGTCTTCAACAAGCGAAGATGATTTTCTCTGATTATATAATTTGGTTTCTTGCTTTTTATTTTTTTGCATATCCATTGTATGTTTTTTGGTTTGAGTTTACCATGAGGCTTGCAAATACTGTCGTATAAGCCATTATTTTAACCTAACAACTTAACACTATTTCCATAAACAAACAAACATACAAGTAAAAAGAAAACTAGTAAAAACCCCATGCCTCAACTTTATCCTCCACTTTCTAACTTTTTGTTGTTTCTATTTATATCTTATTGTATTGGAAATGTCTTGAAAAGTTGTTGTAGTTGTTATTTTTTATTGGTTTATCATTTAGTCTTTATACTTAGGACAACAGTAATTTACACACCACAGTTATAGTGCTATAATATTCTGTTTTTCTGCGTATCTACTATTATCAGCAAGTTTTTACCTTTAGGAGATTATTTATTGCTTATTAGCATCATTTTCTTTCTGATTGAAGTGCTTTAGCATTTTTTATAGGACAGGTCTGGTATTGATGAAATCCCTCACTTTTGTTTGTCTGGGAAAGTCTTATTTTTATTTCACGTTTGAGGGCTGTTCTCATCAGATTTACTATTCCAGCATAAAAGCTTTTTTTTTTTTCCTTCAACACTTTAAATATGCCATGCCACTCTCTCCTGGCCTGTAAGTTTCTAATGAAAAAAAATCTGCTGTCAGACATATTAGATCTCCATTTTATGTTATTTGTTTTTATTTTGCTGCTTTTGGAACCCTTTCTTTATCCTTGACCTTTCAGAATTTTATCATCAAATGCCTTTGGGTAGTCTTCTTTCATTTAAATCTACTTGGTGTTCTATAACCTTCTTATACTTGGCTATTGATATATTTCTCTAGGCTTGGGAAGTTCTCTGTTCTTATCCCTTTAAAACAACTTTCTCCCCTCATCTCTTTCTCTACCTCCTCTTTAAGGCCAATAACTCTTAGATTTTCCCTTTGAGGCTATTTTCTAGATTCTGCAAACATGCTTCATTACTTTTTATTCTTTTTGTTTGTTTGCTTCCTCTGACTGTGTATCTTCAATTAGCCTGCCTTCAAGCTCACGAATTCTTTCTTCTTCTTGAACCATTCTGTTATTAAAGGACTCTGATACATTCTTTAGTACACTAATTGCATTTTTCAGCACCACAATTTCTGCCTGATTCTTTTTAATTATTTCAATCTCTTTGTTAAATTTATTTTAGAATTCCTAATTATTTCTCTGTGTTATCTTGAATTTCTTTGAGTTTTCTCAACACAGCTATTTTGAATTGTCTGAAAGGTCGCATATCTCTGTTTCTCCAGAATTGGTCCTTGGTGCCTTATTTAGTTCATTTAGTAAGATCAGGTTTTCCTATATGCTGTTGAGGCTAGATGATGTTCTTCAGTGTCTGGGCATTGATGAGTTAGGTATTTATTGTAGTCTTCACTGACCGGACTTATTTTTAGCTGCCCTTAAGAAGGCTATTCAGATATTTAAAAGGACTTGGGTTTATGATCTAAACAATATCTGTGTTAGGGGGCACCCCAATTCCAGTAATGCTGTGATTCTTGTAGACTCATAGAGGTACTGCCTTGATGGTTTTGGATGAGATCCAGAAGAGTTATCTGGATTACCAGGAAGAGGCTCTTGTTTCCTCCCCTTACTTTCTCCTAAACATACAGAATCTCCCTCTCTCTCTCTCTCTCTCTCTCTCTCTCTCTCTCTCTCTCTGTTCCGAGCCACCTAAAGTTGGGGGTGGAGTGACACAAGCACCTCTGTGGCCACCACCACTATGACTGCAGGTTAGATCTGACACCAGCACAGCGCTGAGTCTCACCCAAGGCCTGCTACAACCACTCCCTGTCTTCTCTACATGTTTGCTCAAGACCCTGCAGTACTACATTCAGCAGATGGTAAAGCCAGCCAGGCCTGTGTCTTTCTCTTCAGTGCAGCGAGGTCCCTTAAGCCCTGGGTGGGTCCAGAAGTGCCATTTGGGAGTTAGAGACTAGAGTCAAAAACTTTAGGAGTCTATTTGGTGTTCTAAAATATTGCAGCTGAGCTAGCACTTAAGCCACATGAGGCAGTCCTTCCCAGTCTCCCCTCCCCTTTCTAAAGGCAGAGAAGCCTCATCCCACAGCCACTGCCACCCCAGGCCATGAGGAGTACTGCCAGACTACATTTGATATTCCCTTAAGGCCCAAAGTCTCTTAAGTCTGTTGTGAATACTGCCTGGCCTGGGAATCGTCCTTCAGAGCAGTGGGCTTCCCTCTGGCCCAGGGCAGGTCCAAAAATGCCATCCAAGAGTCAAGTCCTAGAATCAAAGACCTCAGGAGCCCACATGATCTCTTCAACCCCTTTCTGGTACCCAAGGTGCAGAATAAGTCTCCTTTTCTTTTCCTTCAGCTTTTCTCAAGCAGAAGGAATTTTGCCCCACAGCCACCATGGCTGCTTATGTACTGAGTCTCACCTGAAGCCAGCAAATCTCAGAGATTCACCAAGGCCCTAGTTATAGCCTTTCAAGTTTATTCGGAGACACAGAGTACTGTAGCCTGTAGCCCATGGTGGTGAGATTTGCAGGAACTCAGGTTCCCACTAGGGTTGGTTTAAACGCTCCCTCTGTGGGCAGGCTGAGTGTGGTCCAGTTTCCCTTCTGCTGTAACAGGACAGCACTGAGTTCATTGCTTTACAATTGTTGTGTTCTCCTTCCCCCAGTGTCCAGAAGCTGCTGCTGCCTGGCGTAAGAAAGGGGTGGCATTGGTGATTCAGGACTGTTTTTAAAACTCTTCAGTGCCTCTTTTAGCAATATAAAGTTAAAATCAGGCACTATGAGTTCTCACTTGATTTTTGGTTGCTATGAAGATGTGTTTTCTGTGTACATAGTTGTTAACTCAGTGTCCTTGCTGGGAAGGCAGGGGGATGATTGGTTTCTGTTTGGCCATCTTGCTCCACCCTCTCCGTGATATTTAGAGATGGTTTAGATGTTTGGTTTGAGAGGCTTGAGAGATATTCAAGTGGGAATATTGGTCTTGAAGCTATGACGAGAGCTCTAAGCTAAAGATATAACTGATAGCATATAGGTAGTATTTAACGCCACAGAAATGGACGAGATACATGAGATGAGAGCATACACAAAAGAGGCAGCAGAATTATTAAATTCTGAGAAATCTTGAATATTTGAAGGATGATTAGGAGAGGAGGAGCCAGTAAATAGACTCCAAAAAAATTGCTGGAGAAGTAAGAGGAAACTAGGATAGAGTGGTGTCATTTAAGTTATAAGAATAGAATTCCAAGCAGTTTCAAAAAAGAGGGTATCGGCAATCGTATTTAATGTTGTTGAGAAGTCAAATAACTGAACGCCAGAAAAGTGTCTCATATGGTTTGGCTCTGTGTCCCCACCTAAACCTCTTCTTAAATTGTAATCCCCATATCCCCATGTGTTGAAGGAAGGACCTGATGGAAAGTGGTCAGATCATGGGGGCAGTCTTCCCCATTTCCCCATGCTGTTCTCGTGATAGTGATTTCTCATGAGAGTTGATATTTTAAAGTGTGGCACTTCCTCCTCTTTCTCTCTCTCTCCCCTCCCCACCCCCTGCTAAAGCTTTGTAAAAAAGGTACTTGCTTCTCCTTCACCTTCTGCCATGATTGTAAGTTTCCTGAGGCCTCCTGAGCCATGTAGAACTATGAGTCAATTAAACCTCTTTCTTTATAAATTACCCAGTCTTGGGGAGTTCTTCATAGCAGTGTGAAAACAGACTAATACAGTGTCCTTTGAATTTAGCATCATGCATGTGATTGGGGAGCTTCACAAGACATATTTCAGAGGAGTGTTGGTGGCAGAAATTAATTTGGTGTGGGCTAAAGGGAAAATGAGGGCTTCCACTTTTAGCAAATCAGTAACTAGATATTCCACAGGCCCCAACTGCTAAAAAACAAATAGATTCTCAATATAACATTCTTTGAATGTTTGGTTGAGATTTCAGAAAATAAAGAACATTTCCAAGCCACTCCTTCTGTTTCTCCAAAACAGGGAGATCTGGGTAGTAAGCAAATAAGATTTGGAAAGTATGCTTTGCGTAAGCCATAAGGTAGAAAATCTCAAGCCAAAACTCTTACACTAAGCCAAAGTAGTCCTAGGTTGGGGGTTCTCTATTTCTCCAGCAGAAACATTTTAAAATGCTCTCATTGGGCAATGAATACTCTATTTAGACTCCTAGATTTACTTAGACTATGACCAAACACATGTGAACTCACAAAAAGAAATTACAAAACATGTAAAGAAACAATCTGTCATGAGTGAGAATCAACAGAATATGTTTAGATTACCAAATACTTCAAGTTTTGAAATGATTAATAGGTGATAAAATAACGATGATAAAAATGAAAATAGAATCACAAAAAGCATGCCATATGAGATTATTAAAAAGTAAACAGGCAGATTTAGGAGAAAAAAAGCCAAATGAAACTTTCTAAATCACTGAAATTTAAAACTCAATTGATGGCTTAAACATCAGATCAGACAGAATTACCAAGCCTATACGAACACTATCCATGTTATAGGCAATGTTGATGCCATAAGAAGACACTCAAGCAGTGTTCATAAAAGAAAGGTGTGTTCCTCTCCTACATTAACAGGACAAGCTAGGCAGGTGGGCTCTGTTGTGCCATTCATCTTTGGGTCTACAGCAATTGTCCCAGTCATTCTCAGCCATATGATTTAAGGTAGCAGCACACTAACAGCAAGTTAACTTTTTAGCCCATTAAAAGGGAAAAGCAGAGCATTAAGGACAAACTATTTCAGATTTCTAGGGAATGAATAATAAGTTGCACATATCACTTCTGCTTATAAAATAGTTAAAATGTAGCATCATGGCATGTGTTAACTGTAGGAGAATTGGAAAATATACTCTCTATCCGAGTGGCCATTTTTAGCTAAAACCTGGTAGTAGGCTAAAATGAAGATGGGGAAATTGATCTTGGGATATAACAGCAGTTTCTAAAGCAAAATAGAATAATATGGAGATAGAAACTGGGACAGAGAGATTACATGAGCAGTGTGAGAAGATCTAATATAGGCCTGATCAAAGTGACAGCAATGATTAGAAAAAGTAGAGCAAAGAATATATTTGGGGAAATTGACCAGAAATTTTTCAGAATGAAGAAAAACACATATCCACACATAAATGAAACACAACATAAAACATGCAAGAAAAACAAAAATTTACAATTAGATATTCTGAAGTGACTATAGGTACTGAAACAGGGACCACCTTAAAATAAACCAGAAAGAAGAAATCACTTACAAAAAAACCACAAGTAGACAAACAATGGAAACCAGAAAAGAGTGAATATCTTTAACACGTTAACCTGAAATCAGGAACACAGCAAAACTACTTTTCAGCAACATCAACAAAGAACAATCTTTGTAAATAAAAATTGAGTAAGTTTACCACCAAGAGAGCTTCTTCTCCAAGGAGATTTGAGGTGGAATCACGGGAAACAAAATTGTTAAACTAAAACACTGGATAATCCCTTGAGAGTCTGGAGATAAGAGATCAGGGTTAAACCTCCTTCTTTATGATACTCTGGACCTTTCCTAAGTTTAAGATACTAATTTTAGATATTTTTAAGTTAAATATAAGTTTTGAGAGTAAAAGTATGGGTATAGAATATAACATCCTAACTGGTAGAGGGGAAACTATTATGAAATAAGAAAGTAAACAAATATTTAGTCAATCAAAGAACTGAGAGAGAAATGAAACATAGAGAAATTAAAAGAAGTGGAAAGCACAAAATATAATAGCAGGCCAAAGTCCAATCACATAGTGTTAGTATATGACAATGACAATAGACAAAAATAGACTTTAAAGCAGAAAGGCAGTCACTACAAATAAAAGATTCAATTCATTTGGATGACATAACAATTTTATATTTGTTCGCATATCATAAAATTGCTCAAAATACATAAAATGAAAATTAATAAAATTTCCTGAAACAATGTTACAGTGGGAGATTTCAATAGTGTGCCCTTATTTGACAGGACAAAGGGAAAAAAAACACAAAATAAATATTTTTATATTCTATAGTTATCAAATATTTTCCTATTTATATAGTCTTCCTCTCACTTTTTCTTCTCCCAGTGCACGCATTGATTCCTAATCTTTACAAGTCCTTAATATTATTCAAAATAAGAGAAAGTATATAAAGTTCTAATGCTGGTTCCATTTATTCAAACACTAGGGATATCTACCATATGCTGGACACTGTGCTAGGTTCCTGGAAACAAAATAAATAACAGATAAGGCTTCCACTCTCATGTTGCTTAATATCCTTGGGTATTTTACTTAATTTTTTAGCTTATATTCATAAGAATACAGTCTTGGTGTGAAGATTAAATAAGATTATGTATGTAATGAACATATGGAGACTAAGACAATAAAAAGTAGTCAGTATAAAATGGATTTTAAAATGTTATTTCTTAGGTCTACTGTCTATAACTTTATTGTAAATCATAGTGTGAGATACAGCTGAAAATATAGGGAAGTAAGTTCACAAACTGTTATTTTCTAAAGCTAAAGCTAATATTAGGACTTGCTAAGGTAGAACTCTTCACTGGGATGTTTATTTAAAAAAGAATTTCATGTAACTGACAGGAGGAATTGTCTTCATTCTTGCGTTAATGACAATGGCCTTCATGGATTAGAACTAGAAAAATAATTCAGACCACAGGGAAAAAGAATTTGCTGGTTTTCACTCAAGAGTATCTAGAAAAGTATACTTACTACAGGAATAATAGTTTACCCCTGGATTGTACCACAGAATGAGAAATCCTACAAGATTATATAACTCTTTTTCTATAAGATTATACAACTCTTTTTGCTCTTATTCCATTCCAGAATTAGAAATTAACTTTCTAAATACCTTTTTTTTCCCTAAAAAATCCTGTTAGCTAACCTGGAAATGGACAAAAATATCTTGATTGCTGGAAAGTTATATCTCCCTAGTAAGAATGAACAGATTGCTCTTAAGTTTGGTTATTGGAAATCACTCTGTCAGCTGTGAAACACCCAGGTAAACTAACAGAACTAGGTGCCTACATGCAAAACAAATATCCTAAACTGTTTCCATAGGGCAGACACCAAGGGAAAAATAAGAAAATTTTACTATTTTAGTCTAAATACTTCATTTAAGGCAACTGTGGTGCCAAGGTTGTGATTTATTAACCTAGTTAATGGCAGAAGCGGCACTAAAACCTGGATCTTCTAAAGTTTAATTCTTTTACCATCAAGCATTAATATCCAGAGGCATATATTTGTATTTACTATGCTTTAAACATTTGTCTGTGAGTCAATGCTTTAAATGGACATACTATGTGGTTATTCATTTTCAGAGTAAGAATTTGCAGAAAACAGGAAACAAACTTTCTGAATAATGCAATTTTAATGTATACCGAGGCTAGTTAACTAGTTAGAATACTAGGTTAACAAAGCGAAATCCAGATCGGCCAATAGCTTTTCAAAACAACATTCCTGACACTGCCACATATTGGATGGCTAAAGAGAACTCTTCACTACTGAAGGAGGAAAAGAAAACCTAGAAAAATAAACCATACTGAAAGAAAAAGGTATTTTGTCACTTTAAAGCTTATTTTCCTTTGAATGGTACATATAATTTCAACATTCTTAGAAATGGGCCTTCTATTAAAAAGCAAACTATTGCTAATTCCATGGCTTTAAGTGGAGTACTTCCAATCACTTCTATCCAGAAAATCTATGACACTACATGCCAGTTAGTTTGCATATTTATAATTGTTTAATAAACCATTCAAAATTAGCATCTAAAATAATTATAGTTTGGACACACGAAGGCATATATTTGGTGAGAACATTGTAATTTTCATTTTGTAAACTATATATTCTAGTAATAACAGAGCATTGCCTATACAGAACTGAGGTCTGGGCTGAAACCCAAAATTTGTCTTTTCCTAAATGCACCACTGCGAAGAGCTAATAAGAGGTCTGTCCAGATGCTAAGACCAGGTACTTCGAAATCTCCATCCTGCGCTTTACAGGTCTCCAGGGAAGTTAGAACTTCATCTTTCAGAGGTGGAGGGGCCTGACAGAGGCTCTGAAACCTATCGTGCAACTCCTCCCAGGGCACATCTTGGGACTCAGTTCCAACCCAAATGCCTTTCTGAAGGTCATAATGCAAACGTTGACCCCAGTCTCTTAGCAGACCCAGGTAGACAGGAGACAGTGCTGGGTGACGGCTAGTCACTAAAGTCAAAAGTCCGGCTGGGAGGGCACGACAAAAGGCAGCAAAGACTTCCGAATTCCCCAGAAGCCAGCGGACTAGCGCTTGACTCCTCTCTCCAGGAGTTTTGTGGATGCCGGGTTCCAATTCTTCTTGGGGCCGGGGAGACAAAGGCGGCTGCAATAGCGCCACCGCTATCACCTTCAGGAAGTTGTTCTTAGGCAAGCGGTCCCACAGGCTGCTGAGAAACCTGATGGGACCCTCCGCTTCGGCCTTCCCCACCTCCTGCAGACGCTCCAGCAGCAGCTCTGCCTGGGTCTTCATCAGAGAGTCCTCTTGGAGATTCGGGTTCTCTCTATAGCCGTTGAAACGCAGCAAGTGCACCGCGGACCGGCGGCGGGCGAGGCGGGCCAGTCTCTCTTGGAGCGTCTCCTCATCGGCATCCGGGACGCCCGGGCCCGGAAAGAGCAGTTGCAGCAGGTGGTGACGAGCGGCATCCCCGAGGGCGCGATTCTCCAGCAGGCGCAGAGAGAGCAGGACATCACAGCGACCGAGGGCCTGGAAGTTCGCCAATCCAGGAACTAGACCCTGCCCAAAGCCACCCTCTTGCCGCCACTGGTTGTGCAGCCGCCGCTCCAGAGCCGTGCGAATGCGGCCATGCCGACCAAAGCGCCGGTGGATGTGGCGCAGGTAGCGCGCCCACTGCAGGGCCCGGCGCACAGTGGCTGGGTCCCAGGTGCTGACGTGGGTAGTGCGGGAGACCGCCAGAAGCTCCGAAAAGCGATCCAGGTGCTGCAGTAGGGATTCCATGAGGTGCGGAAGGCCCTACTTCGGCTTTCAACTTGGAGACGGCGACTCTCTGCGTACTGATTGGGACATCCGTAAAATGATACGCCTTTCTGCAATGCTATTGGTCGAAGTGCATGTCAATCTCACAGCGGCTTTTCCGGATTCCTTGACTCTGGGCAACTTAAAAGCCCTGATACTTTTACTTTCGTTACACAAAGAGGTTCTTAGTGAAGGGAGAGCAGATGTAGGATATCCTAGCGAGAATTCCCGGAACCATATGCGAGATGATGCCAGTCATGAACCCCTCCGTTCTTCCTTTCGCTTTGGAAATATCCTTAAGTAAAAATTTTCTAACTTCGCCTAAAAGTAGAATCTGTGTTGAGGTTTTTCAAAAGTAACGCCAGAGACATGCTGTGACGTGAGGAAACTCTCTTAAATGAAATTTTAAGATCAATTTGAGAAAAATGTACTAAAAATGTACTGACATCCTATTAATGCCAGGCACTATGCTGACCTCTGGGCTTTCACGTTGTCCTTCCATTATTAGAACTGAAGTCTAGATTATTTGAAACAAAAAATAAACTTCAACATCAATAATTTATTAAAATTTACAAAGGAACACAATTTTACTTCACAATTGTACATTTTGTTTTTGTAATTTTTAGGACAAAATAGCTTGACTCTTCTGTCACACAATCGGTTGAAGGAAATGGCATTTAAGAGCATCGAACAATAATAAATATTTGATTAAATAAAAACTATGAGAAGAGAGTAGGGTGAAGGCCCTATGTCACTCGTTGATGCATTTAACAAATATTTGTCAACTCCTAGGAGTTGCATTGTGTACAAAATGCACAACAGTTCTTACTAAAATTGGTAATACAGTAATTCATTTGAGCTGAATTTCTTTCCAGTCCTAAAGACACAGCCAAAAGTATTCAAAAAAGTGAGGGAACAGTGTTTTGTACTTTAACAAAAAGGGGAAGAGAAACAAATTTAAAAGAGGAAAATTCGTTTTTTGTTTATTAAAATAAGCATTCCTACACATTTGAGAAAATAAAGCAGATCATGTACATGCTGTTAATTCAGATTTGTTCATTTATTTATTTATTTTGAGATGGAATCTCACTCTGTCACCCAGGCTGGAGTGCAGTGGTGCGATGTCGGCTCACTGCAACCCTGCCTCCTGCGTTCAATGGATTCTCCTGCCTCAGCTTCTGGAGTAGCTGGAACTACAGGCACTTGCTACCACACACAGCCAATTTTTGAATTTTTAGTAGAGACAGGGTTTCACCATGTTGCCCAGGCTAGTCTTGGACTCCTGACTCCAAGTGATCTGCCCACTTCGGCCTCCCAAAGTGCTGGGATTACAGGCGTGAGCCACTGCACATGGCTATTATTTGATTTTTGTTAGTTATCTCAAACTCTTATTTGGTCCTGAAATCGTTATGTTATTTCATCCTAAGGATACCATGAATCTTAAAATTCTTTGTCTTGGCTACGAGAAACTTAGAACCAAATGTGCAGCTTGTGTTTAGCAAATGTGCAGACATCACTGATTCATTTATTTATTTATTCTTATATTGAACACCTATTATGATACATAATATGAGGTGCTACATATTTACTAGTAAAATAAATACAGTCCTAGCCTGAGTGGAGAAGTTCATATTGTCCCATTTAAGAGAGACATTAAATGAATAATCTCAAATGTGATAGAAGGATAAAATGGAGCATAGTCACCAAGTCTTAGGTGATAGGAAGGCCTCTTTAAGAAACTGACTTTTCAGGCCAGGGACAGTGGTTCACACCTGTAATCCCAGCACTTTGGGAGCTGAGGCATGTGGAACACCTGAGGTCAGGAGTTCAAGACCAGCCTGACCAACATGGCAAAACCCTGTCTCTACTTAAAAAAAAAAAAATTATATATCTATATTAGCTGGGTGTGGTGGCGCACACCTGTGATCCTAGCTACTCAGGAGGCTAAGGCAGGAGAATAGCTTGAATCCAGGAGGCAGAGGTTACAATGAGCTGAGATCAGGCCACTGCACTCCAGCCTGGGTGATAGACAAAGACTCCATTTCAAAAAAAAAAAAAGAAAAAAGAAACTGACTCTTCAGTTGAAAGCTCAAAGCTGAGTTGTTGAGAAGAGTTTTCAAGGCCACAGGAACCCTTAATTTTTTTGCAGGTACCTGAGTTGAAAGAACCAGACCTACTTAAGGAAGTGGAAAAAGTCCAAAAAAAAGTTTTGATTAACAATGGGGATGACAGTGTATGGCAAGAATTGTGCAGATTAACTTTAGCTTAATACCTTTCTACTTATCCATTTAAATCTTGATTTTTAAATTCTTCCTTGAGCATAGTAATGTATAAATTCCTACATATTTCAGATTAGTCTATTTTTATTAAATAAAATGTCTATGAAGTTTCCCCTCTAGAAAAAAGAAAAGCCTAGGATTTTAACCTATATTCTTGAGGCAGGGTGGGGAGGAATACGAAAACTTAATTATAATGCAAAGCAGATTTTATATATTTTGAAAATTTTAAGAATGTTGCTATGAGAGGCTAGATATAAACTGACAGGAGAGTTCTGGGAAGACTTTACAGAGAACTGATACTTGATTTAGGCCTCAAAGTGTTTGAACAATCATGGGATAGAAGAAAATCCAAGTGAGAGAAGTAATATAAGGTAAAATACATGAGAACACAAATGTGTGTACTGTTTTTCATGAATACCAGGACCAATCTCCCACCTCTTGGTTAGGATCCCCAAATTCCTGGGATATAGTAAATTGGGAAAGAAAAAGACCAAATTTCAGCAGATTTTATTTTTATTATTTTATTTTTATTTTTTCTCTTCTTTGGTGAAGTGTCCAAATATTGCAATATCCTTCATGAGCACTAGGGCTACCTGACTCTTGGAGCAGAACCACAAACTTTCTCTACTGAGCCCTGCACTGCACCTGTGCCTTTGCTGAAAGAAGCTTCCCACAGACAGTTCTGGGACTCAAGGCCTGCAGTCTGGATTCTTTGATCTCCCAGGGGGCTCCCTTGATGTGGTAAAGTCCCACTTCCCCTAGGCGTAGGGATTTCTGAGGGCTCAACTACTGTGAATCCTGCCGCTGCTCTTCTGATTCTAGCCACCCAGTGGGGCTGCCATTCTCCAGAATGGTGCTGGGGAATGTCTGGAAGGGATCCATGATAGGACCTGTCCTCTAATCTCCCAGTAGTGGGTACCAGCAGAAGCCCTGATGGGGGTGGCAAGGGAGTAATGTAGATTCTGTGAGATTTCCTTGGTTATAAATAGACTCAATGTGTCGGTATTCTCAAATGCCAGTTGTAATAGTAATATACAGGTCACATGGATAGACTCAAGACCTCCTGGTTAGCCAGAGTGATGGAGGCAGTGGCTAACTGAGGTCATCCAAAAATTTTCTTCCTCAGGGGAGCTGTGTTTTTGTGCCAGCAGATGCTGTAATGGACTGTGTCAGTTATCATCCAGCCAGGAGGTGGTGCTTGCAAGAGTGTCAGCTGCAGTGATAGTGATGGGATTTGTGCTTCTCTTATGTTACCCAAGGTGGGTACTCTGGTGTCTCAGGCAAAGGGTAGGGTCATGGAACTCCCCAAAGTCCCTGCCCTTTGTGTTAAGATACTAGGGTAGATGGAGGTACAAAGCCAGGTGGTGGCTGGATCAGTCAAGTCCCACACTCTGGCCTCCCACATGCCAGCCCAGGCAGCAGCTTCAGTGAGGATCAAAGGGCAGTTCTGTGGCCTCTGAGGGAATGTTCAAGGGAGGAGCACAGCTGCCTTTGTCCTGCAGAAGAATCCACTTGTCAAGGCACATCTCACTTGCAAGTGTTCCACCTGCAGCAGCTAGCTGGGTTCCAGATAGCCTGTGCTCAGTACTCAAAACTGCCCCAGGCCATAAGCTTTCTCCACCAACCTGGGAACTGTGGCTTTCAGGCCACATCCCTCCCTGTCTACCTGCAAAGCTGGAGGTGCCAAGGTCCTGTACCTGTGGCTATAGCACTTCCCACTTTTCTCAGTTCTCACCAAAGTAGTTTATCCCTGTTCAAGATTATACTGTGAATCTCCATTGGGAGCTTCTTTCAACCTGTAACTGCTGCCTGAGTTAGCTGGCTGACTTCTGCGAGATCCCCTGTGAGGTAGGATTTGGGATGGCTTTCATCTTTCCCTGCCAGAGTCTGGGAGTGCATGCAAAGCATGTCCTGCTGCTGCTCTTTCTCATATACTCCTCACCACTCACTAAATCAGCTCCAGTGGTAGATAGGGTTAAGGCTTTTCTCCGTGGCCTGGATTGCCAGTTTCCCAATGAAAGTATATATCATGGAGGCAGTCTCTCCCCACTCATACTCTGAGTACTCACAGTTTTCCACCTGGCTTATGGATATATCATGGAGGCAGTCTCTCCCAGCTCACCCTCTGGGGACTCAGTTTTCCACCTGGCTTAGGGTGTAGGCTGCTGCCCACGGCTTCTTTCAAAGGGTCTGTGGTTTTGTTTTGTTTTTTTCAGTTTTCCTGTTAAATTCCTGTGTTGCTTCTTGGAAAAAAGTTCACAGCATGAATCTCTACACAGTATTTTGCCCTTCAAAGTGGGAAAGACATGCTAACAATGCCTCAAATCCACCATTCTGGAAAAACAGAAGGATGTGTTAAATTAAGATGTCATTCAAAGCATGGGGTTTAGGAAACATAAACAACTAAGGATCAGGAAAAGATGCTTTCACAAACAACCTACCTCATGGGCCCTGATAAGGATTAAATGGGGTTACAAAATGTACAAATTTTGAAGCCCAAAGATGCCACAGATATCTCCTTACCAAAACCAAGAAAATCTCAGAATCAGAAAGAAAAACTGGATTAAGACAGACCTTAAAGAAAACCTGTTTGGAATTATATAACCATATATATATATATATTACCAAACTTTGTTGTTGTTGTTGTTGTTGTTTTGCCAGTTTCAGTTTTACTTTCTTTTGCTTTCATCTAGACGCACCCAACTAATATAAGCCCTTTGGAATACTGTGTGGTACAAATACTCAATGAACATCACTGGCTATTGTTGTTGTTGTTATTAATATTATATAAGCTTCCAAAGTATACATCTTCCCATGTCTTCTTCCTATTCCACCACTTCCAAATATAAAAGGGTAGCCACTAACATCTTCATGGGCTATGGTGGAAGAAATGTTATCAAAGACACAACTTGCCGCTGCAGCATGTACTCTTGGTCCTGAGAGGTTTCCAATAAAATCTTGTCCAATGGTGTATTAAGACTTGAAAACTTGAGTTGATTTCATTCTCTATATTGGATCTAATTTTTGTTATTATTATTTGAGACAAAGTCTCACTCTGTTGCCCTGGCTGGAGTACAGTGGCACTATCTCGGCTCACTGCAGCCTCCACCTTCCGGGTTCAAGTGATTCTCCTGCCGCAGCCTCTCAAGTAGCTGGGATTACAGGCACCTGCCACTGCAGCTGGCTAATTTTTGTATTTTTAGTGGAGACGGGGTTTTACCATATTGGCCAGGCTGGTCTCGAACTCCTGTCCTCAAATGATCCTCCCAACTCGGCTCTCAAAGTGCTGGGATTACAGGCATGAGCCACCATACCCTGTTATTATTTTAAGATATGCAAGAAATTATAGGACATTATGCAACGGATGGACCAAAGTTATTCTGATTCTTTTTTTTACTTTGAACAATATTATATTCAAGGACATGCACACTCATTATAGCCCTCTACTTGATGAAATAGTATTTCTTTATATGAACAAGTAGAATTGGACTCCACATATGCAGACAAGGCAGTCATAGAGGATTTTTTTCTCATCCAGAAATCTGCTTTTTGGGAAATGTTTTGACCTATTGGCAATCACTCTGAGGGCAAATATTATGGGTAGTGATTATACCAATCCCAACTTGACTACCTCAGTCAAGTCAGGGATAAGGGTAGGCCTTTCTATATGCTTTAGTAGCAACTATATAGCGCAAGCTGGAACAATGTTTTTACAGAGATTTCTAATAGAAACTTTTCACATATATTTGCCATGTTTGTGGTATGCAAACTAACTTCTGGAAAAAAGGGATTGATGTTGCTATAGTTTCAATGTCCTCTCCAAAACTCATGTGAAATTTAATTGCCAATATAATAGTATTGGAAGGTAAGGCTGTTAACGGGTGATTAAGTCATGAGGGCTTTGTATTCATATGATATCAAGTAAATGGTTAGTTAGCACAGGAGTAGAATTCAGATAAAAGTAAGTATAGATCTATTTCCTCTCTCTTTTTCCCTCTTTCACCATGTGTTACCTTCTGCCATGTTTTGAAGCAGCAAGAAGTCCCTCACTTTGGACTCCAGAACCAAATCTCCTTTCTTTCTAAATTACTAATTCGTGGTATTCTGTTATAGCAGCAGAAAATGGACTGACAAATAGATCTTAGTGGTATTTACTTGTAAAATCACAATTTCTTCATTTCATTGGTTTCCCCTGCAAAAGAGGAAAATCGTCAAATGAATTGTAATGGATAGAAGACTTTATGCATGTAAAATCTGATGATTCGGTTTTCAGTCTTGCATCCTATGATATTATAACTATTCCCTGATCAAACTATAAACCCCATACTAAATATTTAAAAATATTAAATTTATATTTTCATGGAGAAAACACACTAGGTTTACCTTTCCTACCATTAGAATTATTTTCATTAGGCCATAACAGACTGTAACTAGACAAAAATTGTTGTGGGTCCTGAGCATTCTACTCAGTGTACAGCAAAAAGAGTTACAAGTGTATGCCTGAGATATTGATCTCTTTTGCGTTTGGGGCATATGAATGAGGTCTGGGAAGTGAGTGTCATTACTGAGACAGAAAGAGATCTGATAATTCATCCTGTGGTCCTTCTTTAGATATTCATTTCCACCTGGACATCTATGCATAAGCTGGAATGGGCATACATTGTAATCCATCACAAAGGGCCCATGAAGTTAGTGGAAAAAATTCAGATGTCCAAGAAGGACATAACAGAACCTAGTGAATTCAGAGGAAGGTAGTGGAGGAGGAATTAAAAGATGAGGCCTCCTTACTGGCACAGAACTAAATGACGGCCACAAATCTGTTTTCACAGATTTGAGATACATCTTTTTAGTTGCAGTGGGTGTGACTTTAAGTAGCCTTAAAGCCAGCAGCAGAAAGACTGCTGTAACAATGCATGTATATTCTACAAATTAGAGCTTCGTCAACATTTTGAAATATGTGATATTAAAAATTTTGCTTGAATTTTAAGTTTATTTGCATCATTATAGTAATGCTTAATATTGTATTGCCTTCATAAGGATAGAAGAGCTTTTATTTAGATATAATTTCATTTCTTATAAACTTTGAATAGCTTTATAGACATTCACAAAATAATTTTACATATTTTATCAACAACTTTAATCAATGGAGATTCTCAAGAATATACAGAGATCTTGCTTAAAAGTCTTGATCAGGAATTGCAACTGACCGTTTCAAACATAAAAATCAATATTAAAAAATTGCATTCATGAAGCAATCTTAATTTCTCTCTTAAAAAAATTGAGAATTTTAAATGTTGGGAATTTTATGTAAATTGAATATTTAATTATCTGTATTCATACTATCATACAAAGCAAGTGCAAAAGAAATTTTCTCACCACTTATGTTTATATGCCTCTTAAATGCTCTTTGGTTGACTGCCTGTGCTTCAGTCTGAAAAAGGTTGGAAAGTACTGCTCTAACACAGGCATTCTAACACAGTTAGCTAAGAAAAGGGGCAAAAGGAAAGGCATTGTGATTCAAATTTGTGTCCTAAATTTGTGTAAATAGGACTGGGAGAAAGTAAGTTAGCTAGTTAATCCTTATTTGTTCTTCCCTCTCAGCTTCATCTGTTTCTTCCCTTTCTCCCTTTCCTCTGAGTAAAGGAGTGAACTGATCTTTACTGACCATTTTCAGCCTTGTTCCCTTGCCCTCCGGTGGCTTTCTTTTGAATTGACTAAGGGGAGACATTAGCAAGTAATCAGGAGGACTGCAAGAGAGAGGTGAAAGTTTTTATTTTCCTGGTCTCTGCTAAGGTACCAGGATTCCGGTTCTTTCTTCTAGAAGTCCCGTAAAACATCCCCCACATTGAGGTAACACATATTACTCCTTGCAACCTTAGGGGCCTCCTGATGCTAATTCCTAGCTGCCTTAACACACCTTTTTGATTCCCTTAGCCCTACCCATACTTCCGTAAATATACTCTTATTAAATTGTCTTCAAAATCCCTGCTGAATGTGCTCTCGATTCCTGCCAGAAGCTTGACTGACAGTTGCCTGAACTGTCATCCATTCTTATTATTAATATAAGTTAGTGAGTCATAATATT
Source organism: Cacajao melanocephalus (assembly GCA_963573385.1). NCBI lineage: Eukaryota > Metazoa > Chordata > Mammalia > Primates > Pitheciidae > Cacajao > Cacajao melanocephalus. Next base: position 42,479 of record CAUYLG010009626.1, read on the forward strand.
GTCAATCAGTGTGTTTTCAAAAAATGGTGAGTAGTCTAATACAGTAATTCCCAAATACTTGTCATTGCCATACAGTGTTGCCAATCTATGACAAAGTCATCATTGCTACAGTAATAAATGAAAAATATATGATGGAACAATGTGAAATGTTTTCATAAAGTAATGAATTAAATTGAAGGGTAAAAGCATTTCTTATAGTGTGCGAAATGGTGGAATTATTTGCGAGTGGACTGAGATTATGAAGACCTTAGACTAGCTTGCTAAAGAAGAGAGTCTGTGTTCAATTGACATTCCAATTTTATTGAGAATTTTGAAGCACAAGAATCATAAGAGTATATCTGTTATAAAGCAGTGTAGAGAATTGATTACTACTAGCCAGAATGACTGAATACAGATGAAGGATCACTGGGAAGATATTGCAATAGTCCTCACGAGCAAAATGATGGCTCACTACAGCAGTGGAAGAGGAAATATTAGGAATCTTCAGAGAGTGGTGCTCAGATTTGAAAATTTTGAGTAAGAATCAACAAATCTTAATGGAGAGAAAAATGTAAAAGAATATTCTGCATTTTCTCATTTACATGATTGGGTGAAGTCTCTTTACCTTTGGCATCGAATTAGTATTAATTTAGACTGATGCCAATAATTCGGAAAAAGAAAACAAAATTCATAGCAGAACATTGACTCAGTGGAAATTCTTATAATTTTTTAAATTTTTGTTTAAAAATTTTGTTTGTTTAAAGCCCAGACTACTGTCATTCCTCACACTCTTTAATATCCCCTGGATAAGAAAATTATATAATGTGACAGATAATTAGTGTGTACTAAGGTATGCACAAAATGTCCAGAAGACATCTGGGTGTTTTTTTTTTTTTTTTTCCTCAGCAATCAATGCCAGCTGAAAGCTTATTTTATTTTGGCAGTATCTTGTAATTATGTTAAAAATGACATATCTGAGAATTTATACAGAATGTAAAAACAAGATAGTTCTATCCACTAAAAAATGATTTTATGTTTTGGCTAAATTATCAATATATTTTATAGGTATCCAATAATGTAGAACCTTATCTATAGACCCATTGCCTGCTCTGTAGTTGGATTCAAACTGAGGAAGGAAAAAGATGTTAAAACAGCAGCAAGACCAACATCTGCATAGCATTTTGTTCTCTTTTCAGTTTGAGAGACTATCATGGCTTCTTATTAGTCAGTAAATATAGAGTCTAAAGTCCTAGGTATGTTTTTATTTTTATATTTTGGCTCCGCTTTATCTCTTTGGTTTTGATTTCTAACTTTTTTCCTAAATAACTTTATATAATAAATTTCGAATAAATGAATAATGGGAAAAGTATAAAAAGCCTCCAGGTTTGCTTGGTTGGTTTTATTAATTCTTGAGATTCAAAGGCAGACAGACTTGGTTTGAATTCTACCAGACAACATCTTGAATTCATGAGAGATGAGCTATTAAAAACGTGGATTAAAATATAAAAAAGGAAGAATTTAAACAAGAAATTATCCTCTTCCTTAAATAATCAGCAGTTCAATGCCCAGAATCTGAGCCTTTAATTTGAAACCTCTTGTATTGCTAATATTCAGAAACTACTTAAATACTTGAATTAGTTCCACTGGAAGGGGCTTTTATGACTTTTACCATTTTTACACTTTTTGCCAGTGCTTTGTCATCTGTTTTGAAAAGAAAAAACAAAGTATGTAAAGAGACAACAATGGCATTCATATTAACAGAAATTATTTTGAAACTACATGTTAATACCCAGATATATTATAATATAGTATAGTATAGTAATAAATGGGAAGAACTTACTGAGTATAGATACTTGAACTAAGTAAACTAAATTTATTTTAAGACTTTATTTTTCTCTTACAATTGATTTTTTTTCTAATGTTCAAACCACAAAGAAAAAAATATATAGATCAGGCTCTGTTTTTACCTTTGAATAAGAAGCTGGATTTCATGTAGAAGAGTTCTATAATAATGTCTGGATGCCTTTATTTTTATCCAACAGTTATCAGTATATTGTTATAAAAGTACCTGCCAGGAAGGACATTTTTTTTTTCTGGTTCAATAACTTTTTAAGTGTCTGTTGTTCCCATTTTCAAATCTCCAAAACTTTTATGTGAATTCTTTCAGCACATTTTTTTCATTATTTCCCAACCTCCCTTTTTTTCTGAGTGGCTGAAGTTTCCAGACATACAAACCAAAAGGTCTTAAGAGAATTAATATAAAAAATAAAGCTAAGAAAATTGAAAGCAAAGAAAAATATGCATGCACATTACCTGCATATAGATATGTAAACTCATTTTGATTTCCTTTAAAAGATAATAGATGAATCTAATTTTTCTTATTATTTGTTCACTAAGTAGCAATTATGATGTAAAAGGTATCAGAAAATTTCTTTTTTTTAATCACTTCCAGACATAATCTGAGTTCTCAGATTGGGTTCGTCTGTTAATATCATTAATGTCAAGGAGCGTTTTCCCCAGAGCTTCCTAGCATTTCAAAATAAACTTGCTGAAATAAGCCAAATAAGTGATATTTTCTAAAAAATTGCAATATCACAGAGGCATTTTGTTAGAATGTAAAAATTCTTTCCAGTATTGTATTTATTAGTTAATTACCAAATATAAAGGGAGGCTTTACAGAGAATCTAAGGGAACAGAGAGGTATTTGAAGTCCAAAGTACTATAGCTAGCATTTCTTTTCTCTTTATTCTTTTGAATAGATTAATAAATGCTATAATTTCTGAATTTACATATATTATTTAATCAGATATGAGTGAAAGCTCCTACTTGCCGTTTTTGTCTTTGAGACATGATCTCACTCTGCCACCCAGACTGGAGTATAGTGGTGTAATATCAGCTCACTGTAACCTTCCACCTCCTGGGTTCAAGTGATTCTCATGCTTCATCCTCCCCAGTTGCTGGGAGTATAGTTGTGCACCACCACGCCTGGCTAAATTTTTTGTATTTTTAGTAGAGACAGGGTTTCGCCATGTTGGCCAGGCTACTCTCGAACCCCTGGGCTCAAAGTGACCTCCCTGCCTAAGCCTGCCAAAGTACTGGGATTACAGGCCTGAGCCACCACTACCAGCTGCCTATTTCTTGTTATCTTGGAATACAATGTGTCTTGACTTTCCCTCTTGTTGATATAACTAGAATTTTCAATTTTATTGATGCTGTACGTAGAGAAGGAGAAGTACACAGCAGAGCAATATCACTGTTACTAGGATGTTGGTTGTACCTGGATCTATTCAAAGACGTTTTATATTCCATAGCCAATTCTGCATATCATAAAATGCCAAGAGTTTAAAACAAATCTAAATTACTGAGAAAATTGTAGGGTAGAAGGAGGAATGTAGCAATAATAATAAAGGCAAGATTTAAAAAATATATATATACATATATATACATATAAAATAAATTTATCAGGCTAAATTTGTTATTTAGTGGGATATATTGAGAAAATTTTCAGAGAGATGTTGTTCTAGGTAATAATCTCATTAAAATATTACAGAGTTAGGGATCACAGTCAATGATATAATTCCAAACAAAGAATGTCAAATTTTATAGTGAAAATTTTTGTTAGTCAAAATTGTAAATTTTGAATTGTGACGTTATACTTTTTTTTTCTAGTTCAGATAAAGTTTTGTCTTGGTATTCTTAGTTGCAATAAGCAGTAATTGTTTTATTTTCCTTATTTACTGAGAAAAAACAATTTGGTATCCCTGTCTTCTGCTCAACCAGGAGAATATCATGTAAAATCTATAATTCTGTATAATGAGAAGTTATTAAGGGAAATGCTAAGTTCTTCTCTAGCTCTCTGATGTGATCATTTTAATTAGTTTGTTTACAGATTATAGTTTTAAAAAAAGAGCTTAATTTAATTTTAGCAGAATGACTTAATGTCTCTACAATATGCTTTGGGATCAGTTTACCTTTTGTTGCCTATACTAGCTGCCAAATTTTCCCTTTTTATGCTCTATAAGTTAAAGTTTAGTGCACACCAAATCTAGCACTTGAATTCTCGAATTCCAAGTATTTTCAACTTTAAATTTATCTATGTGTTTTTGAATTTTGTAATCTCATTAGGTATATAATCAAGGAACATAAACTATGAATGTTAATCTGATACCCAGATGACTGGGAGTCCTAAGGACTTCTGACAGCATTAAAGAAAATATGCAACGAAAATTTTTAAAACAAAAATCTATTTTGGGAAAGACCAGGTATTTTAGAAACAGAGAGCAATATGACATTTGCTCTGTTATATTGTATTTTTATGGCATTTCTTTTAGAATTTAATACAGAAAGCAAAAGCCTACTTCATACACTGTCCACAGTAAATGACTTAATTAGGTGGTATTGACACACAGCTTGCTTTGTCATTATTAAAAAGTTCTCACCTTCCCTCTCTCTATCTTCTTTTTTCTTTTCTTCTCAGTTGCTCCTCCCTCCTTCTTTCCTTCTCCTTCTTTCTTCCTTCCTTCCTTTCTTTTTTTTTCTTTCTTTTTCTTTCTTGCTTCTCTTTCTCTTCTCTTTCTTCTTTGTCTCTTTTTTCTTTCTTTATCTCCTCCTTTCTTTTTTTTCTTCCTTTCTCCTTTCTTTCCTTCTTTCCTTTTCGTTCATCTTCTTTCCTTTCCTTTGCTTTCCTTTCCTGTCCTTTCCTTTTTCTCCTTTCTTTTCTTTTCCTTTCCCTTCTTCCTGCTTTTTCTTCCCTTTATGTACACTCATTTGTTTCTGTGTGTGGTCAGAATAAGAGTCATCGACATTGCAGAGTACAAATATTCTCACATATAAGTCCTCAGGAAAAAAAAGAGAACTGTAATAATTTAGTGTAGTATAGGAAGAATTCAAGCAAGAACTGTGCCTCAGGCAAGTTACTTAACTTTTTATTAATTACATTCCATTGTGAGGACTCAATGATATCATGTTTGCCAGGCACCTAACGCAGTGACTACTGCATTGCCTATGTACAGTTAATATTAGCAAGTAGCTAAAGAGCATAAGTAGCAAATACGGTGAAAAAGGTATCAATAAACTTTCTTGTTTTTAATCACTTCCAGATCTATATGAAAACTGGAAGATGAAAAAATAATGTGAGCAAGATGCATTTGGGAAATAATCCATTTATTCTGTCAATCAATACTTTTGAACCTGTACTTTATGCTATACTCTGCTCTAGGGATATAATAGTGAATATAATAAAAGCCTGCATTAGAATCCCTAGTCTAAGAGAAAAGAAACTTCAAATGATGAACAGTCACAGTTAGGATTGAGACACTAGATGTAGCAATTTTAAACATGGCTTCAGAATTATTTGACACTCCTTGACTAGACAGAATGGAGGTTGTGACTGATTTGATCAATAAAGCATAATAAAAGACATGTGGTGTAGCTTCTGAGGCAAGATCCCAAAAGGCCGTGCAGCTTCCGTCCTGTTCTACTCACTCTTAGGCCCCTCCTTTAACGATGCTTTCTCTGAGAACCCAGCCTCTGTAACATAAGAAAGTTAAGTCACATGGAGAAGCTTCAGTCATCCCACACAAGGAACCAGATATGTGAATGGCAAAGCCCAAAGATTACTTTGATTCTTGAATGTTCAGCTTTTCCCACCTGATGCCCCAGGCACTGTGGAATAGATATAAACCATCCCTGCAATACAGCGCTTTGTCTGACTCATCTGATAGAATGTATGAGCAAAATAACTTGGTTGTTGTTTTACATCACTAATTCTGGGATGCTTTATTTTACAATAGTAACTGGAGTATTAGGTGATGCTTGAATACGAGTGCTTAATTCAAAACTAGGCTATAGACTGTGAAGTCATTATCACTTAATGGTCCAGGCATCTTTTTTTTTTTTTTTTTTTTAATAGGGTCTTTCTTCCTCACCCAGGCTGGACTGCAGTGGTGCAATCATGGCTCACTGCAGCCTTGATCTCCCTGGCTCAAGCAATCCTCCTACTTTAGCTTTCTGAGTAGCTGTGGCTACAGACATGTGCCACAATGCCTAGCTAACTTTTTAAAGTTTTAGAGACACAGGGTCTTGTTATGTTGCCCAGGCTGATCTTGAACTCCCAGGCTAAAGTAATCCTCCCACTTTGGCCTCCCAAAGGGATAGAATTGCAGATGTAAGCCACCATGCTTGGACTGTTTTAAGTAAGTATAAAATGATATGCAGGAACTCATAGGTCCAAATGATAATGAATAATAAATAATATAAAAGTTACTTATTGTTTATCAGATAAAGGATATGTTCTTTTCCTAGGTAGTGTCTCCCTTAAATTTTATTATAACACTAAAAGAGCATAAAGAGTTATGGTTAACTTGGAGCTACAGACTAGTCCTCATGACTAGAAAATGAGAATTTTTGTCAAAGATAAAATACGTAGTGTGTGATGCTTAAACCTGAATTAATAACCAAATCTGTCAGAAAATGAAATAGAAACCTTGGTTTCACTAAGAGTCCAAACTTCTTAAAATGGTGTTCAAAACCATCTTAAACCTGATTAGGGCCTCCTCTCTCCCTCCTACTGTGCTTCATTTTCTGAATAGCTCTTCAGACTGTCAGTCCTTTTCTGAAGACTGTACATTTTCAGGCCTCTGTATCAGGGCTCAATCTTACCTTATCCTGACAGGGCCACTGAACCTTGCCACCTACCCTGATTCTCAGAGGCACATCTAGCTTGCCTGTCTTTGCTCTCCTGTGGAATGTGATCTCTATTTATATGTAGCAATTATTTGATTCTGCATTAGATTAGTTCTTCAGATGTTTGTTTCCTTCACCAACAGAAAGTTCTTCACGGACAATATTCTGTCTAATTCATCTTGTAGTCCCACAATGCCCATTTTAGGTACTCAAAAAGGAATTGTAAATCTTTATATATATATATATATATATATATATATATATATATGAGAAGCATTTCAAAAACATTATCAGAATCTCCATCTACTCTTCACTGATTCAAAAATTTGATCCAAGTATTTGAAAACAAGAACAAAAACAAAAATCACTGCATTTTTTTGAAGTTCTAAACTCCATATTGTGGAAATTGCCAATTTGCTTTGGAAAAAATTAGTGTCTCTATTCATGAAGACATCTGTATAATTCCTACGCTTAATTTGGTTCCACTTATAAAATTTACCTGAATGAAAAAAATTAATGTGTGATTTGGCAGGGCTCACATATGTCTTGCCTGCTCGTTCAACAAATAAATCAAATCATAAGATGTAAATCATATTCTTCCTTCATACAGAGCCTACCTTCATTTCTTTACTTTCTATGTGTCTAGATGGGCCTGAAAATTAGCACAATATTGAAGGATTAGTATATGAGATTTTATCAATTATTAAATAGTTCTGAGGAAGAATGTTAAGCAAACATGTTGTCTAGAGTATGTTTTTATACTTCCTTTCCTAGTGTGTCATACATTCTTCCACTCTTTCATAGATATATTCTCATTTACTAAAAAATAAAAATATCTTTTTGGGTGGTGTCATGTTGTCTGAATGAAACTGTGGACCAAGTTTATTCATGAACAAGGGACTAAAATGTTTCAAAACAAATTGGATTTTTTTTTCTTTCAGTCATATCTATAATTTCTACAAATCTTAAAACCACAGCGTATACTAGTTGCTGATGTCTCTTTAAATTCTTGGCTTATATTTAAGGGGTTTAAACTTGGCTATGTTTTCTGAAACCTGAAATTTTTCATCATCTCCCCCTGAGTTGAACCAACATATGTCATTAATGAAGGGAGTTGGGTAACTTCCCTTACTGTTGTTCTTAAATCAACACATGACAGACACCAACACCAATTAGGGAGATCTGCCTAAGGCACAGAATGTTGAAAAAGGTATCTGTTGAAATGAAAGAGGGTTGATGTAAGAAAGGAAAAACTAGTACAAAATTATGTGAAGGATAAATTGAGTGATTATAAACAGAATGTTCATATATTGAAGAAAACAAAGTGCAGTGCATAATCCGAGTAAAATATAAAGAATTACTGGAGTTTACGAAAATCTCAAAAGCATTTAGCAGAGTATGCTTTCACAAGTTCACAACCAAGAGGTAAAGCAGCATTAACACATAAAATCATCCCCATACTTTATTCATAAACTCTAAGATGTATGAGCTGGAGAAGATTGGTAATAGTGGAAATAGTCAAAGGCAGGTGACATTACGGTGCACATCACACAGATATTGCTTTTACTTTCTCAGTGGTAGTGTTTGTCATGACCTGTGTGTGTGTTTGTGTGTGTGTGTGGGGGGGGGTGTGGGTATGTGGGGGTGGAGTACTTACAGCATATACGTGCTTTTATACTCTGTGCTGAATAGTTTCATTTTTACTCTATTAAACTTCATACATTTTATATATTTCATTTCTTTAGCTTTAACTTTTATGATGTGTTTTGAGATAACATACAGAAATTTCTGATCCCAAGGAAGTATGATCACTGTATTTCCATAGAAAGAAGACAGTGGGAGTGAAAGAGCATTGTAAAAAGAGAAAAGCAGTGAAGTATAAAGAATCTAGTAATCAAATAAGAGGAGAAATTCTGGAAATGTGAATAAGATGAAGAAAGCTAAGTGGTCAGTCTAAAAACAGACTTTTTCATCCCTTACTGATTTGTAAAACAAAGATTCTGTTGATGGCAGAATACAACACATTGACACCTGTTAGATGAAAAGTAGGACTCTTTGTTATCTCTCCAAATGATAGAGGGCTGTGAGACAGAGCCAACACAGGAGCTGGACACTGGGACAGGGTAACAGCAAGCTGGAGCTGTAGAGAGCAGCAGTGTATGACAAACAAGGCGGGGTTAGTTGGTTTTCCCTCCCCGTAGATTTGCTAATTTGAATAATCCTGAAGCCTCTAGAACAGAGGGTCTCTCCCTAGTTGTCTAATATTTGGCCCCAGGGGATATTAAGGTGAGTGCATAATGGCTCAGAGGGTGAGAACTCACTAAGGGAAGTGGTTGGAGTGTTGGCTTCATTGGCTGTGTCTGCATGTATGTGTGCACAACGCCCCCACCACCACACACATACACACACACACACACATACACGAAGTAAAAAAGAGCTGAATAAACTCAAAATACAAACAAGGCAAAGAAAACAGAGAAAATAATAGGGAAGGAAAAAAATATGTTTCCTCCTGAACAGAAGATTCTTTACAAGGTTATTTTCCTCTCTTAACCTGTAGGGTCGTGACTACTATACTTCCTCACACTCTTTTCCAGGTCTTTTGTTGTCAAATGGGACACCTCACTTATGTGAGCATCAAATCTTGGCCCACAATCATTTATTACTTTTAATGCATTTTATTAGAATTTAAATTTGCTTCACAATTTAGTAATGAACTGAGTCCCCCACACAGTTAGGCAACAACTGGTAAACAATTAAACTATTTATAATTTCTACTTTTACTTAGGAATTCATCAATATTTGGTGTTAGAAATTTAAAATAATACAGATGTATTTGTGGGAAGAGGTGTATGTAGACAACTGAACACAATTAGCTTTATAGCAGACAGAGTCTCACTGTGTCACCCAGTCTGGAGTGCAGTGGCATGATCTCAGGTCACTGTAACCTCCACCTCCCAGGTTCAATCGATCCTCCTGCCTCAGCTTTCCAAGTAGCTGAGATTATAGGCACCCATCATCACACTCAGCTAATTTTTAAAATATTTTTGGTGGGGACGGTGTTTCACCATGTTGGCCGGGCTGGTCTTGAATTCCTGACTTCAGATGATCTGCCCACCTCAGCCTCCCAAAGTGCTGGGATTACAGGCCTGAGCCACTGTGCCTGGCCTTTGCTTTTAAAAGATTCAATTAACTTTGACTTACCTTTCTCCTGTGCCCACTGACCATGCAATAGATCCCTCTAGATATCAGATAGGCATCTAAAAATTAAGTTGTCTTGAACTAAAACCCTGATTTTCATTCCACTGAACATGAGACAAGGCAAAACAAAGCAAAACAACTTCTTCCCATCTTTTTCATTTCAGTAAATGGCAGCATAATTATGTAATAGCTTATTTTTAAAAAGTCTAGGAGTTTTCCTTGTTTGTTTCTCACTCCACATATCCATCTATCAGCAAGTCATGATAAAACCTAATTCATAATTTAAAATAATCATAATGAAACATATCATGGATGATGTAGGTTTGCAGAGTAGAATTGAATGCTTGCATAATTCACCTGCTTTTATTTCTAAGATGAGCATGCTGAGAAGATTGTGAAGAAAAGATAATAACCACTCAAAAGATCTCCCTAACTTTTATCTCATCTCCCCTCATTTATCGATTCTGCCATAGGAGTTTGAATCATAATCCTGAAAGATGCAATCCCAAACACCATAAACCTGAATGTTGAAATCACGAAAGCCAAATTGTGGGGAGGAGATTAGCGTGGTTTTGGTTGTATGCAGCATAGGTGCATCATGTTAATAGCATCATATTAGGTGTAACTATGATTCTGTTATTGCCCCCTTTCGGAAATTAAGTATAGTTTAAGGAGATGCATGTGGTTGCTAAATTGACAAGGAGTAGACGTGTCAACTTAATTTTAGGTGTGTCAATGTGACTGGATTAAGGAATACCTAGAAACCTGTTGAAATATTGTTTTAGGTATGTTCATGAGGGTGTTTCCAGAGGTGATTAGTGTGTGAGACTAGGTGGTCTAGGTAGGGAAGATCTTGTCTTATTAGCTCTGATAATCTAACCCAACTCTGGATCTTGAATGGTATGTTTTTATATTGAGTCTTATTTTGAAGTCAAATTTCTTTGGGAGTTAGCCTCTCAATTCCTAGTCAACTTGTTTTTAAAAATAAAAATGCAACCCCTCCCCTTTAAGAGGCACTTTCAGTCTCCTGGCTATTCATCCTGCCTAGGCTTGAGAGCTAGTTAAAAAGACGTCTTCCCTGACCCCCATCTATCCTCTCCTGATACCAAAGCCATAGAATAGAGGTTATTTCTGCGTAGGAATTGAAACCCTCTCTTGACTTTTCCTGGTTAAAAGCTTTTCTTCAAAAGCCTCCTTCGGTATTCTTTTTGTGAGTTCCTTCTTGTACTTCTATGAGGTATTTGAGTTAATTGTATGTGATGTCGAAACTTCAGCACGTGGGGCAGCTCATCTGGCCTGGCTTAGAGTTCGGATAACTAACAGAAACACATCTCTCTTCAAAAATGACTTTTTTCTCAAATAATTTTATCACGTTTTAACATTTAAATATAAAATCCTTCTAGTTTTTATCTAAGAAATTTTAAAAAATGATATATAGACTCCCCACACCTCCTTAAAAATAAAGAAAAAAGAAAGCAAGGATAGAAGGAAGAAAGGAAGGAAAAGAGAAAAGGAGAGAAAGAAAAAATGAAGTAAGGGAAGAAAAGTTGCTTGAGGTTACTTCCCATTTGTGTTGGAAGATGAGCAGATTTTGAAATCAGTCAGACTTAGGCACGAGTTTAAATCTTACCTATGCTGCTTAATAGATGTGTGTCATTAGGTAAGCTTTTTAAAACCATTTTTACTATGAGAGTGAGCTCCCAGAAAGCATGGCATGTGACTTCATTTCAATACAAGTGCCTAAGGCAAAGGAGGTTGGAGAATGAATGAATGAATGAGTGAACCAACAAACCATGAAGCCACTGGATGTCTAAAGAGAGTAAAATGGAATGTGAGGAAGTGAGGAGGGGAAGACTCAGAGAAAGGATGTATAAGATTCTCTGAACGTTTGTATTTTTAATACTGCTAATATCTTAGGAAATTGTTGTAATGAGTCAATAAGAATATTTGCATGCTCAATTAACAATAACATACCTAACATTCATTTAAAACTTGCTATATGTCAAACAGTAAACTATGTCATATGTATTATGTTATATAATTCTCAGGACATGCCTATGAGAGAGTGGTATTTGTTAATCCCACTTTACAGATGCGGAAACTGAGAGTTAAAAGGTAAAATAATTTGCCGATAACTTTTAGCAAACAAGCAAAGAAGCTAGAAGTGAACCCTGTCTGATTTCGTCTGTGACCAAATCTGGACTCCAGATTACTCTGCTAACTGTAGTGACTACTCTGTCACAATCTATTATGGCTATTCCTTGACAGCTGTGGTGAGGTTGATGGCTGGCAAAACTTCTTTGCAAATGACTCTGGAGATTAAGTAACTACTGTGGTCATAGCAGAATGGCAATATTGCTTTATGCAAAGAGAAGCCCCACTGATGCTGACTCCATTCCCAGGCAGTTCTCTCACTTTGGGGTTGGAGTACTACCCTTTTATGGGACGCTTCCTACTCCATTATTTGGAACTACAAAATGCTTTAATTAGATCATTTTAAGAGTCATATCTCTAAGTGCTTTGTAGAAATCAGCAGTTGGCAAATATTTCATATTTGTGAAATATGTTATAGTTATAATAACGGAAGTTTCAGCAAGCTTCTCATTCTTCAACAAAATAATCCTAAATTTGAAATTATCAGTATACTTAGAAATCAATGAATAACTGGACCAATGTCTAACTGCAAGAGAATCCCAAGAAATGTGATGCTAAAATATCACTTTGTGCTAGTATTAAAGATGCAAAATTAATAACTAGTGTTGTCTTTACAGAGGGATTTCCATTCAATTTCCTTCTGAAGAGCACAGTTCTTGCTGTATCTCTTCTATCACCCACTTTTTCCTCTTTTGAATATTCAGTGGTTATATGATTTATTGATTTATTTACTCAATTATTTGGCAATCTTAAGCTTAGTATTGTAACAAAGGCTTGAAATATAAGGATGAATAGCCTAGTCCATACTCTCTAGGACTCACAGTTTTGTGAGATAGACACATAAGCAAATAACTGTGATACTATGTTATAAATGAAAAATGAAAGAAACAGCAAAGTGCTCAAAGCAATGGACATATAGTCACAAACAATATTTCTACCAGAGAAATCAAGAGAACCACAAAGAAAGTGACAATTAAGCTTCCCCTAGAAGAGTGAACCAGATTTCTTCAGAGGGAGATAGTGAAAGGTAAAACATCATTTTGGCTAGCATGAGCAAAGGCATGAAGGCGGTGAGGGTGTAAGATGTTATGGATGTTGTGACATTACATGACATCATGTCTACCAGTGACAATATATAAACATACCTGTTTCGTACTTTATAATGAAACTATCCATTAATTGAGACCCTACCTCACTTTTTATTGATTTTCCCCTTAGTTTCCTTACAATCAGATTTTTTAAAAATTGTGGATCATAAAACAAATCTAGCAGTTCTCTAATAGCATTTTTTTTAAATTGAATAGCACAGAAAAGACTATAATAATGTCATGTGGAAAATTATGAGAGTGCAATATATTAGTACAGTATACAATGTTTTGTGAAACATGTTTAGATTATTTGTGTCTGTGTTTCTATGTGTCTGTTCCATAATGTATTTCATATTGTGGGTCACAATCAAAAAAGTTTGAAAGCCACTGCAGTAGTAATATTTTCTATTACTTTTCATTGCACTCATGTTATATTGGTTATGATTAAACCTTGAGTCCAAATGAACCTTGGTTTTTAATGAAGTGACAAGTGACACAGACTGACCTCATTTATAAGCCTGGCACACAGGCAAGCATCTGTTTTAGTGAACTCTAGTTAAATTTTACCAGACAAAATGCTGCTAGCTTGGGAATGAAACTATCATTTGTAATGTTATTTTAACATTACATTTCTATTCTGAGTTCTAAACTATTAATTAGAGACAATATATAAAGATATAACCAATTAGTTGTATATTTTCTAAGATGCCAGCTTCTTCTAAAATGATCATTCATTTATTTCAACAATTATTGAGTGCCTACTATATGTCCAGTGGTATTCTACATGCCAGAGATACAGTGGTGGAAAAACAAGAAAGGTTATTGAAATAAACATATTTTACATAAACATTTATATTACACTTGAGCTACTTGTGATTAAAATGACATGACATAAAATTTTTTAAAATTTAGAAGCAAACTACAAGCTATATAAAAAAGGAAACTTAAAAAAACCCACAACTTTACCTTAGACAAGAGACATCACACCACAGAATATACTGCATAAGATATTTAAAACTACATATGGTAGCTCACGCCTGTAATCCCAGCAACTTTGGAGGATTGAGATATGAGAATTATTTGAGGCCAGGAGTTTGAGATTTGCCTGGGCAGCACAGTGGGAACTGGTCTCCCCCCACCAAAAAAAGATTAAAAAAATTGCCAGAGTTGGTGGCTGCATTAGTCTCTTTTTAATCTACTATAAAGAACTACCTGAGACTGGGTCATTTATAAAGGAAAGAAGTTTGATTGTCTCATAGTTCTGCATGGCTGGGGAGGCCTCAGGAAACTTACCATCATGGGGGAAGGCAAAGGGGAAGCAAGGCATGTCATACATGGCAACAAGAGACAAAGAGAGAGGGGACATTCCACCCTTTGAAAACCATCAGATCTTGTGAGAACTCCCTCACTATCATAAGAACAGCATGGGAGAAACTGACCCCCTGATCCAGTCACCTCCCATCAGGTCCCTCTCTCAACATGTGGGGACAGAGCCAAACCATATCAGTGGTGCACAGTTGTGGTCCCAGCTACCCTGACACTGAGGTGGGAGGATATCTAGAGCCTGAAAGGTCAAGGCTGCGGTGAGCCATGGTCACATCACTGCACTCTAGCCTGGGTGACAGAGTGAGATTCCCTTCTCAATAAATAAATACATAAATAAGAATAAAACTAGATAAGACAAATGGCATATTTCATAAAACAATTTTTAATCTATTTCTTGTGGAAAAATTAGAAAACATGCTTATACATCATACACATTTTGCCAAAAAAAATGAGTCTTGCACAGCAGGGAATGAATATTTATGCTACTGTTGTGTTGTACTTAAAAAGTTTGAAGTTCTCCACTGAGAGTAAAGTAATAGATTTTAAAATTGCATATCAGAGAGTAAACCTTGAACTTTACATATGAAATTTCTTTGATTTACCCTTTGTAGTTTTATATATGAATGGTGGTGAAAAGTAATAGCATTTATTGTTTAAAATTTCAGAAACCAGTCTGTTTTTATTCCTGATACCATTTGTAATTACCATGCTAGGATTTATAAAATTCATTCTTTTTGCCTTATGACATTAAAAACCTATATTTCAAAGTATATCAATTGAAGGCCTTATATTTTGGACTAAGATGCTAGGTTGGGAAAAATAAACATATTTGACTTCACTGAGGAAGCATTTTAACAAAATGTACATCAATGTTTTAAGTTATTATTAAATATATTTCTTCATATATTTTTTCATACTGTTGCATGTCTTCATACTGCTTTCTGTATCATTATTTGCACTTGCTTCCCAGGTTGTCTTTTGCCATTTTTAACTGCTCCTTTCAAGCAGTTTAAGAATATAAAAGTCTTTCTTGGTCACTTTTGGAAATTTATTTTACCAAATTTAACTCAATGTCTTCTATTTCCATGTTATTTAATTTTTTTAAAGTGTCCTCAATCATGTATTGAAGGTTTGCTTCACTTTTCAGAGTGAGTACCGCATATATTATTTCCATTTGGGGGAAGGACTAAGGGAGAAAAGGAGAGTAACCTATATTGGAGGAAAAAAATAATGTATTTTATTGATCATTTTTAAACTCAAAAAAGTATTTTGTAGAGAAATGAGACAATTCATGTTGGAGAAAATGTTGAAAGCTTAGAATGTGGGGCCCACATAGTAACCCAGACACTTCCAGTGTTAAAGTCTTCTAACTGTGAAAACTTGAAAAGAAAAACTAAACTGTTTAAATCTGGCTTGAATTTTCTTTTTAATGGTGTTAAGTTTCAAGGATGTATTTAAACACTTTCATCTTATTAAGTGAGGTGTTTGCTTCCTTTACCTTCACATCAGATAAGCTATAGTTGCTTCAGTTGGACCACACTTTCCTAAGGTGAACGGTTGGGGCTGAGTCCACACCAAACTAAGAAAATGCTTAGGCAAAAGACTATCTTTGACAAATGTATCAGTGAGTGATCAGAATATATAAACAGAAATATTGATTTTGAAAAACACAAGATAAAAATCAAATGGGAATTTTTACATATGCTAAAAAATTAAAATACACTGTTTCCATGTCTCTTCAGATATCTTTTGTATTACTTCTCTTTTGTCACCAAAAAAATATTCAGCGCAACTCTTATCTTAGATCTTAAAGAAAAACACATTATTTATTTCTCCTGATATATTTCCTTGGCTCTTTCTGAGAGACAGAGGGTCTGACATAATGCAAAATTTAAGACAAAAAAAATAAATACCTGGAAGAAATGGGCATGGAGAGGGAGTAATTTCGAATGATTATGCTTTTCCAATTCCTCTGTAAGCCTTTTTTTTTCCCCCAAAACTGGATTTAGCATTGTTCAGGAATTAACAAAAATATTGCCTTACTCTTTGCATTTTATAACAGCAATAATGAACAATGTGACAAGAACATTCGTATGTAGAGAGGACTAGGATGTAAGATTTTGAAAGTTAGAGGTGCTAAATGTTTTGAACTCATTACATATCTGGGTAATTCTTAAATTAACATTTATTGGCTGATGATGTTTTGATCAGGAAAATTTCTCAAGAACATTTGATTTTTTTACTTAAATTGCGTATGTTCAGAGACACTCAAAATTCTTTGTTGGGGCCATAGAAATACTCAAATCTGATTAAATTTTAAGAAATTTTACTCAGATTCATTTACTCAAATCTATCAGTAACAAGTTATTTTTTTCTGTTATTTATATTTATCCAAGCTGTTATGTAGACCTTTTAAATATGCTGTTTTTCCTTAAAATTAAGAATTACTATTTCTCCCTTCTTTTAGAAAGCTAAGGAGGAATGTGGAGCTGATAGTTTCAAAAGCAAATTGAACTAAAAAAAGGTTGGAGTTCAATGACCCCAAACTTTTCAATCTGTTTTCTCTTCTTTTTTATTACATATATTGCCACTAGAAGCAAATAACTGATGCAGTTTCTGCCAGATAATAGCAATAATAAACGTGAAATGTGAATAATAATTTTTTCAGTTATATCTAAAGTTATCCATATCACTTAGCTATTATGGATGTACAGTAGTCTCTATTTGGGAGTGGGGGTAGGTAACTCATCATTTACAAAATGGTATCCAAGCAAGGATCAGAATACTTGTGCCATTGCCACTGTAAACATTGGATGGCAATATATATAAAACTGATGAACATGAGAACAAAGCAAAATAAAAGGTATAATGTTTTATCTATGCTCCTTGGGAGGTGGTAACCTGTGGCGATTAGTACACTCAGCAAGCAGCCTCCGCACATTAGAGATGAATCAGACACTTAAACATCTGTCCACTTCATGGAAGACTTTTCATCTCACAATACACGTACTAATAAACAACAGTTGGAGAAAATTGTCTCTGACATTCAACATAATGCTGAGCTGAGGCTGAGAGAAGGAAGGGGGGAATTGTATTTCCTTTCGTAAAGCAAAAACAGCCTTGAGTGCAGCCTCTTCTAAAAATCTGATATTTAAAGAGAATTTTAAGACATCACAATGTTCAATTTGGAATGAAGAGGAGCCGAAGTTACTGGAAAGCTCCTGCCTCCGTCTGCAAAAATCACTGGCCAGGAAAGCAAAAACTTTTCCAACACCCAATTTTAATATTGTGCTAAAGCCATTGACTCTGTTAAAACTCTAGAGTTAAATATGATCCCCTCCCCACCCCCCACCTTTTCTCTCTTAGGTTAGTGTTTGGGGGACAAGGAGGGGACTGGAGCTTGGCCCCAACCTCGGAATTGCTGCCAAGGACTTGTAATACAATCTCTCCCCGTTTGAAGGGTAAATCAGTGTCAATTGCATTTGCTGTCCACCAGAAAAAGTAAGCATTTTACTTCCGCTCGGCCTATGAGGACTGATGAAATGTAGGAAATCTGTTTCTGGCAGGGAGAAAAAATCGTTTTTCCAAACAGCACTAAAAGGAGCCATCAGAGAAGTATGAAGAGGGGTAGTGCGGCTGTAGTTGCTGCCGCTGCCGCCAGGCTGGTGGGGTGCGGGGAGCGGCTGCTGCAGGACCTGCGCCTGGAGGGGGCCGGCCTCGAGAAGCTGCAGGAGCCCAGCCCGGAGCCTAAGCGCCTCTGAGAGCCGCCAGCAGCCCAGCTCAGGACGCGGGGGTGAGCATGACTGGCTGGCCCAACTCTGCGCCAACGCCGCCGCAGCGCGCGCGCTCTGGAGCCAGGGCTCACGGGAGCCCCTGCCTGTCTACTGCACCGGGGGTGGCGGGGGAGGGGAGAGGTCATTAAAAAATAACCTCAGGAACGAAGCGGGGAAGAGTGAGGAGACACGGACAGTTGGACAGGCTCTAAGAGTGGGTATTCACTGCAGTGGGTGACTTTCTGATTCCCTGGAAACAGCCATGTGTTCCTTATCCCTTTTGTGGAACACCCCAGATGACTGCAGCACGTAAGCCCGTTGGGGTGGTTCTGCCCACCAGGGACACAGTGAGGATTTTTAATGAACACATCGATTATAAATGCACACATATGCATTCGTGCACAAGGGTATCTCTAATGCATGTTCAGCATTGTCTGTTATGCGGAGGGGGTGGGATGGAGCCAGGATGGTCTTAATGAAAGGATCCTGAATGTTTTACTTGAGTCTTTGAGGCCAGAATGGGAGGAAAGCGCCACATGTGTGATCTGGAGTGATACTCACTCTTTGTGTCTGATTAGTTTGATGAAAGTGAGTTTCATGTGAATAAACAAACGCTAGCCGATATATATCAGCATACTTTGGGAAGACTGCATGGTATCATTCTTTTTATTCAGTCCAAAGTTGAGAGTGGATTCTGAAATTGTTTGGGGAGCAAAGGAGACAATTTTGCTTTGAAGACTTTATTTATACTGGTGTAGTTAAATTCTGTCAGCTCAGTATGCTAAATTACCATTAACTTAGACCAGGCATCCGAAGAAGTTTCCATTGTCTTGAACGAAGAGGGAGCAAAAGCAAGGGTTAACAGATTCTATTTGTCCATTCCAAAAACAATTGAAGTTGGGGGAGGGTTATTCTTTTCCCAGTTAACCTTTTTGAAATCACAGTCTTTACCTTCTCCAACCTTCTTCATCTTCATCCTCTCACTTCCATGATCCTACAGTGAAGAATTTGCAAAACTTTATTCTTATAAAATTATCTCCTCCAAACCTCTCAAACAAAGTTAGATAAATTGTGTATGGGAGATCTTATGCCAAGGAAATAAGATCTGCTTGTGCACAGGAACACCCATTTGACATCCTAGTATTAAAATAAAGGCTCAGACAGGTTGAATGTACGAGCCTGGCAGAGGAAGTCCACCTTTCCTCCTCACCTATCCCCTGAGATTCACAGAGGCAAGGCAGAGAACAAGCCTTGTGCTCATTGCTTCTTTACCCCAAACTCTTAGCAGTGTGGACACTGATTAACTACAGCTGGGTCTGATTTGCCCAGCCTGTCTTTGATATTGATCAATGAACTCCTCCTCAAGGAATGCTTTCCTCTAACTGCAGTGAAGGTGGTGGCTTTGGTGGTCCTCTCCAATATGGGTGTCTGGGTTTTGACTGCCTAAGAGAAGGTAAGGGACAGATGGATGAGGCATGGGACAGTGCCTTTGCAAGGCACACTGGGGAGTTTGCATGGGGCTACCTGAATGGTCTCTTACATGGAAAAAGGTAGCTTGGATTTCAGCCAGTATACTACTAAAGTTTGGGTTTATTTCATTACTTTATTGTTAAACACTATACTGTGGTGTTACGGACTGTGCTTTACTAGGAAATAAGTTCACATGACAAACATTATTTCAACTGGTGCAAACGGGGGGGTCATGTGATTGCCCTGGAATTTTCTAGCATCTTGGCTAGAAACTTCAGTTAAACCTTAAACTTTCGAGTATGGTGAAATATCTGGTCTTACATTAACCGTAAGTATGTTGTGTGTTACTTAGAAATCTTGCTTCAAGACTGGAAGTCTGCACTGAAGACTCAGGGAAACTTTGGAAAATTAAAAGTTATCTTGGTGGAAAAGGCATGATGAGGCTATAACTGCTGACAGAGAGACTTTTGTTTGAAACTGCAGGGTATGTTGTAAGGTTGGTTTGGTATCTCTGTGGTTTTGATATTAAGGTCCAAACAGGATCCAACTGCTTTTTTAAACCTGAGCAACTAGGAAGGTTTCCACTCAGTGTTTTTGTCTAGAGAAATGAACTGGAGTAAAAGTAGAAAATAATCTGTTGTCAAAATTAAGTAAGAAGCTTGTGTAATTTTCTGTATTAAATGTTTTCAGGGTCAATACAATTAAAATTTTGCTAATCTTCCTTATGTGAGACCATCTCATATATGTATAGATATTTCCACAGAATGTACAACTCTGCTAATTCTTAACTATATTACACATTTACTACATTAAGTAAAACAGAAATCTTTACATTAAAACAACAGAAAAGAATTTTCTCATGAATTGAAGTTTACCTAATCAACTTAGATAAAATTTTGATGTAAGCCCTTAAATATTCTAATTGTTAATATTGTTAATGACCGTCAGATGGTTTTCTATTTTAATTATGTTCCAAGCTAATCTGTTAGGGGTTTAAAAACTTATGCTAAATTGTTTGGAAGGATGGTTTGGTATGATTTCTTAAAGAAAACTTTACAATATCCCTAATGACATGAAAATATAGAAAATCAATCCCCACTCAGTCTTAGTTATTTTTTTTAAATCATGATTTGAGAAGAAATTGTTATTTGTAACTATACCATCATTTCACTCAAGACAAATCAAGATGGGACTGTGGGATAAGAAAGAGATCTCTAAAAGACAGCACTACACAAAATTAAGAATCACAAAAGCTGAGTGGGATATTTTTAATGATTATGAAAAAACAGTTTTGTTACCGTGGGCAAAATATCCTCTTAGGCTACCAACCACTTATTAATAATGGGGAGTTTGAATATATAGTTCTTCTAAGATTCCTTTGAATTTAAAGATTTTTTATTATGATAAACTACCATTAAGTGTCATTTTGCTTCATGTTTGGTGCTTTTCAGTTTGTGGATATTTTGCTCTGCTGAGCCTGAAGTGAGGGTCCCATTACAAGATCTGAAATTGCCTTTCTGATGAAATTATGGGCTTTATTTTCTGATCAGACCTTTAGAGTAAGATTTTGCATCCATGACATTTGTTGAAAATGTATATTTTGTGAGATACTATTAATGAGCCAAAATGAATCACAAAAGAGTAAAGAACTCATAATGATGAAGAAGACATCTAGAACCTCCCTGGGTGGTTTATTCTTTGAGTCCAGCTAGACAATTGGCATTTTCTCCTTCCAGATTTTGGAAGGACATTCAGTTTGGAGCACTGTTTTTAATTTTAAAAGGTAATGTGATTGACTGATTGACACCTGTAACACATGAAACTGAATAGATGTAGGACCAATGCTGCAGATAAGAGCAAAGATTACCTTTAGGGATGAGAACTTTGACTGTGGGTTGATTAGGATTCATTGCTTTAAATGGTAACAGTTGAGTGTGTGTGTGTGCATGGGGGGAGGGGTGGTAGTGATATCCTCTCATACTTACTTTGAGAGATACAGCATTTCCCTATTAACTGATTAATCAACATCTTAGGGCAGCATTCTTTTCAATATGAAGAAAACTTGGAGTAATCCATTATTTATTGTATTATATTATTAATACATTTATCTGTTCTCCCTGTGTGCTTTGTCTTTTTAACGATTTAGAGTTCTATAAAATATTCCTATTTTGTCACAGAATTGCTTTTCTTTTCGGGATAAGTCAATAGAGGTATTATTTTGTCACAATTCTGATGGTGATCATTTAGATTTTGCTAATATCAAATATGTTGAATATTAATATATGCCAAGCATTGGCACAGATATATAATCCTCACAATTATCTTTAAGGTTTCATCCTCCCTTGTGTATAGTAGTAAACACAGGTACAAAGAGAAAAATTCATATGACTAGAATAGCATAGCTATTAAATGGCTAGGTAGTGGAGCTATTATTTGACCCTGGTCTTCTGATTCTAGTTCCAATATTCTAACCATTATTCAGGCTTCTAAGTTAAATCTCATGGCAGACAGAAGTGATATAATATTTATTATTTTATTCTTTTTATTTTATCTTTCCAGTTTCTTTTCTATGTAATATCGCAATGCATTTTCTCTACCATGTCAGCAAATTCTAGAGATAAGCCAGAAATCACTTTGGTCATAGTCAAAGCACACCTCTAGGTGGCATGGAAGAATACTTTTTCTTCAGAGTCCAAACTATGATGTCTTCAGCTGGGATTCTGGGACAACAGCTAGACAGAGTCTTTAAACATGTGATATTTTACTTACAAAGTCATTAATTTTTTCTTCTTCTCCTGGGTTATTTCAAGTCTCATCGTATTCATAATTGTTATTCCAGAATCACTTCTACTATGGAAAGAAAGAAAAAATATATACACACACAGTCTTTGAAGGATTTTGTATTAAGTTTCTGCATGTTTTTCTCTTTAAGTTTTATTTTTCTGAATTTCTAGTCTTAAGGGTTGATTATCCATTTTAGGTAGACCCAGAAAGCTTGGAGGAGCCATAGAAGTATTTGAGTCCTTACTCCTCTTTTTAAAGTGATTAACTTTGTTTAATACTTACCAAAGTTACTTATCAAGCTTTTTAAATACTTGTACTATATATACTTTTTGGAAACATCACTCAGTGTTTAGATATATTATACAAAAAAGATTTTCTTTCTCCCTATCCTCACTGTTTTCTTCAAGTCTGGTGGATCGTCAATCGCTTTATTTCTCACCTTTAAATGTTACCCCTTGGCATCTCTTGAGGTTTTGTGTAGCTTGTTATTTATGATGTAATTCAAGTGATCCATATTGACTAAACATTTCTTTAAAAAGTTATAGGAAGGATAAAATTCCATAGTGATCTTTTTATGTGAGTAATATAAATTAATTTAACCTTTCTTCACCATAATATAATACTGCTAATTAGAAACTACTTCAACATGGGGTAAATTCTCCATACTCCAAATTTTGATCATGCTAGCTGAATCCATTTTCATGTTTCATGTTCATGGATTAGCCAAATCTAAATCCAAGGCCTACAGGTATTGACTTTCAGCCAAGCTGTTGAGTCATGCTAAGTTTGGTAGTGATTTGAAATGTGAAAAAAGAATCAGGAGAAATTGTATTGAGAATCCCAATTCTTTTCAGAAGGGACTTAAACAGAAGAGTCCTTATCTATGACAGTGGCTTTGGGTTACTACATATTTGATGTATGTGTAATTGTTTAACTTCTATTGCATGTTAATTTCTCAGTAAGCCTTCTTTCTCTCACCTCTGTCTCCTGGGAACATGTAACCGTTTTTTGCTTTCTTCTCCCCACTGAAGTTTTAACTATACACAAAGTAGCCAAATACAAGTTGCTTAATTATTTTTATTGTTTTTACTTAATGTTCATCTCTAATTATTAGAATTTAGTTTGAGTTACTTTTTTGGCAAAACACAGGGCAGAGTACATGAGAAATAAATGTGCCACTATCAAGGAAAATAAAAACTTCACTGTTTAGAAGTTTTGAGGGAAAGGATTGTGTCCTGGCTCATTGAAATTGTTACATGCCATTAGGCTTACTGTAAACTATCCCTTGATGAATTCTTTGCTGGACAATGAGCTTAAGAATCTGAGGTGTCTTCTTGCTTTTATAGAGCAAAATAGGACTCTGATGCTTAAATGGAAGTTGCAGAGCACATAATAGGGTGTAGGTAAAGTTACTGAACTGCCACATCTCACTTTCAGGAAAGTAGTGGGAGAGATTGTGTCTTGAGAAGAAAGGCATTTTAGAGGTAACCCTTTTAAGATTTCAATTAGTTATCTAAATGTATGAATCATGTGCTTATATGTATTTATTACTTAAATGCTTCTGAGGCTAGCTGGCATGTAGGAATCTTAGTACAAGGAAATGTTTTGCTTTTCTGGGACTAGATGTATTTTTTTAAATGGAACAAAATATGCTTTAGGTTTTTGGCATTTAATCACAGAATTTGGAGAAAACTTTAGGACTTTATATGGGTAATGTCATTATTAACTATGAAATAATAAACAATGGTGATATTCTCATTCCCGTAATGACAGTCTAATAGAATATGTTTTCAGAGCAAATTTATGGTAATTAAAAAAAAAATTAAGAGTAATTTAATTAGAAATGAAATTGTGCTTTTAAATTGTGTATTTATGATAGTTTGTAGGTACTTGCTCATAATCCCAACAGTCTTTTCTAAAACTACAGCAAAATATTTAGGAGATGCTCATATTTTGCATTTTTCTAAACACCCATGTCTTATTTTTTTTCAAAAGCAATATTTAAAAGAAATTAACTTATGCTAAGTGAATTCGAGTTTGGGGTTACCTGGAAAGGAATAGTATATAGAGTTTCAAATAATAAAACCAAAAGGAGAATATATAATTTATTGGTAACTTTAAAATGCCATAAATATTGGAATATCACTGAAAACCCCAAGATATCATATAAATATTACTTCTTGCCTGTTGCAAATTATTTTCATTTTCATTGTTATATGGTCATAAGCATCTGGTTATTTCATAAGCATGTTTATATAGAGAGTGGAATCTTACATGTTGTTAAACATTATGACTATTAGCTGCTTCATTAGGTCTTATGTAGTCTTACATCCTCTAAAGAATGCATAAAGAAGTGCTATATTCTGTCCCAGAACGGTGGCTCATGCCTGTAATCCCAGCATATGTGGAGGCCGAGGCAGTTGGATCACTTGAGTCAGGACTTCAAGACCAGCCCGGCCAATATAGCAAAACCCTGACTCTACTAAAAATTATAAAACAAACAAACAAAAGTGCTATATTCAAGGCCAACTGTATATTCAAATACATGTTTTACAACCCAAATAGGGGATTGCACTACTCACAAGATGATCGGGTAAATGAAAGCATCTCTTGTTTTTATAGATGTAAGAAGATATTTAAATATTTCTACTCTAGAGATAATTTCAAACAAAACCCAGCATGTAAAATAAATAAAGTGGAAAGATAAAAAAGAAAGAGAAACAGTGATTGTAGGAATAGCAGAGGACAAACAAACACCTCTGGCAGCATTTGTTAAAATTATGGTGCAATTCTTGGGTTATTATCAATATGGGTTCTTGACTATTCCATTTTGTAAAAATGTGTTATTACAGGAAGAGTAGTGGTCTTGGGAGTATGAAGACTGAGGTTCAACCCTAGTTCTGTCATGACCTAGCTGTATGTTCTTAGTGAAGTCATTTATCCTCTGTTTTTTTGTTTTCTTTGACTGCAAGGGAGAAGTGTAGTAGAGAGTCTCTGCATGTACCTCTTCCCCTGATCCTCACCCAGTTCTATCAATTGTGAGTTCACGATTGCTTGGCCATCTCCCCCCAAAAAAGTGATTTGCATAACCTTTTAGGCAATATTATTAAGGGTAATGATCATGTGTTTACAGTGAGTTGTCCAAATGCTGTCATTGCTAGTGTTCAATCATAAAATTCTGTGAAAATTTTATGATTTTAAATAATAGCCCAAACAATAGGAGTTAACAAATTGGACACTAACATTTTAACTTTTCCTTGGGTTTTGGTAAATAGAATTTCTTGCCTAAAAGCTGGCTCTTTCCAAGTATATCATTTCATACAAGCATGGAGCTTTTTGTTTGACTTTCTATTTGACCTTTGATTGCTGCTGTTTTCCTACCAAGTGGTTGGCCAAAAGTGAGAGGGCCAGTACAGATAAAGCAAATAGTGTTTCATGGGGTTTAATAATTAATAAACTAAACTGTCATCAAAAAACCCATGGATCCAGTTCATTATAATGTCATGATGACAACATTTTAATGAGAGAAATCTGTATAAAAAGCAATTGCTCTTTTGTTTCCAAAACAGGTGTTACAAGTGGATAAATAATGTGCACTGCTCTGAGCCCAAAGGTACGCAGTGGACCTGGCCTCTCTGATATGCATCAGTATAGCCAATGGCTAGCCAGCAGACATGAAGCTAATTTGCTACCAATGAAAGAAGATCTGGCCTTGTGGTTAACCAATCTATTAGGTAAGGTTATAAGATCTCATTTTGTGAGCAAAGATAACAGTTTTTGTTTTATTTTTCCTCCTGTAGTGTCCTTCACCTAAGCATGTGATAGTACCTTGGAAAGAAAGACTTCTATTATTTGGCTTTTGCATCTGGGAAACCTGAAGCAGGTGGAAAATTTAAATGAATTTCCCAGTGTCTCTCACATTAACTGTGCTTAGTAATTCCAATACGATTCACTAAAATGTGGAAATATGTAGTCAGATTGCTTATTTTATCTATATGCTGGTCTGATTTATTTTTGACTTTTCTTTCATGCAGCTGAGCAATTTGACCTATTCTTTTGACATTGTACACAGGCCACAGTGTCTGTAAAATCTGCCTTCTAAATCTGGATTTCTTTGCCCTACTTTTACAGCACACCTTCTAAAACTGCTAAATACCCAAACTCAGGAACAAAATTATGTATCATTTTTCCAAATGAGCTGACTAGAGTCATCCAAACTCGAACTAAAATTTTTCTTTTCCATTTGCTTTTGTTTTTAAGGTCTAGTCTAAGAGTACTTTAGCTGACCTCATGCTACCTCCTGGTAAAGCTGCCTTTCCTTTTGTTTCTGTTGTGCTTTCATATTCACAGGGTAAAATTTCACCTATATGAAAATGGAATCACATATTTTAAGGATCATCATATATAGCAACACTATTTCCACTAAGTTTTTTACAGATAATGAATTTAATTTAAATGTGAGAAAAAGATCCCTGTAAACTTTATAAGATATAAGATTTGAGCATTGAGTAAACATAGAACTTGTATGCAGCTCTATCATTTTCAGGGGGGATTTAATCAACACTATTTTATTATTTAAGGTATCTGTCAAGGTAAGAATTGTTATCCTCAGTTTGTAATTAATGAAACTGAAGAGCTCAGTAAGCTGCATGCTGTTCATCTGAAATTTTAGCAAGGTTTGGCAGGGGATTAGCACATTTTATCAGGATTTTGCTTGTTCTCCATGTCTCTAGACTTGTGCATGGCTTTTGTTTTTAATTTATTTTTTAGTCTTTATCCTAGGATTTATTTATCCTATGTTTCTTTTTTCTTCATAGTGCGCACACAATTTTGGCAACTCTGTAGTCTAACCAAGGCTACTGAATATGAGTGTGCAAATTGTACCCTGCACAAACAGATAGTGATGTTAGAAAAAAAAGAAGACACTCTCTAGAAAGACCCTTCACACTGCTATAGAACTGTCTCCACCAGAAGGAAGGGGCTACACCTTTTAGTAATTCATTCATGCAGAGAATAAACTTTTATCTCCACCAAGGAGAGGGAGTTATTTAAGCCTAAACAGATGGATTTTTCTCTCTCTTTTGTCTTTTTGGGGTTCACTAATGATTGTTGTATTAGTCATTAATTATTAAATTTGAGCTATCAGTTTTCAGATATGGACAATCACAAATATGGTGTATAGAATAAAAGTTAAGAACACAGGCTCTGGAAATAGACTACCTGTGTTTCAACCCCAGCTCTGTCACTTGCTAGCAGTGTGATCTTGGGCAAATTACTTACCTGTCTGTGTCTCATTTTCCTTATCTGTACAGTGGTATTAACAGTAGTAACTACTTTGTAGGGCTGCTGTGGGAGTGAATGATTAAAATATGTATAGTAAATAGAACAGTGTCTGGCCATAGAAAACACTATCTTCTTGTTGTTATTATTATTCCACTTATATAGTTCAGTGAGACATAATTTGATTTTGTGCATAAACTCGTTCATTGTTTTCAACGAACATTTGAATGTGCCTCAGCACAGGCATGGGGAAAAAAAAAAGGACTCTGGGATAAGAATGCTTCAATTCAAATACTGGTTTTACCACTTATTGTGTGATACTGGGCAAATTTCTTATTGCACTGTGCCTTGGTTATATAATCTGTAAAATAAATACTATAATAAAACCAACTTTATGGGATTGTTGGAAGTTGGAATGAGATAATAACCTTTAGAAGAAGGTATGGCATATAATCAAGCCATAAATAATAACTTTTATGATTGTTGTGTTCCAGACAGTCATCTAGGTACTGGAGAATAGTGATTAGGATTAGACGTAGTACCTCTTCTTACAAAGCTTAGAATAGATTAGCAAAAAAAAACACAGTAAATAATCGAATGTATAACCTATTAATTGTTATAAATACTAAAAGATACAGGTTGCAATTAAAATGTAAAATGAGGTGGATCAGAGGACTTGGGTTTGGCAGGGGTTTAGCACATTTTATCAGGGTTTTACTTGCTCTGCATGGCTCTAGACTTGTGCATGGCTTTTGTATTTATTTATTTTTTATGGAAACATATCTTTAGACTGAGAAGTATAGATTATTAGCTAGTGAGACCAAACATGTGATAAGAGCCTTTGCAAGGAGGGAAGAACATATGTTGATGTAGGAAGGAGTTGGGTACATTACGAGAAATGAAGCAAGTCTATTTTCAACAGAAAAGAAAGAGGGAGAGAGTTTCATGAGGCATGTTCAGGCTAGATCATATATTACTTTGAAGATCATATTAAGGAGCTTATAGTTTACAGTATGATCATGAGAAGCAACTGAGATGTTCTAAACAGAGGAAGAGTGTGATTAATTAAAGTATAGCCTGCTTGTACAGGTATGCTATAATGTCATATGACTTGTCATCAGAGGCATTTTATTTAGTGAGTGTGGTCATTTACAGGGCAGCTTGATCAGTGTGAGCAGCCCAAGGCAGCCTCAAAGAATAGAGAGTCAGTGTGTGTAATGGAAAGATCCTTGGATTAAAAGTCAGGAGACCTGGCTCCTAACTGGGCATCAGGAGACCTGGCTTCTGGTTCTGGCTCTGCTACTTGGTAGGAAACTTGCCCAAAGTCACTCAGCTATCTTTTCTGGGCTCAGTGTCCTCAACCATAAAATAAAGGAGTTGAAGTAGATGATCTCTAATGTCCTTTCCAGATCCCAAAGTCTAAGCTTTTAGGAAATCCATCTCCTGAGACCCAGTTTGGGGCAGTTGAGAGAGTCATCCATATACATAAATAAGGAGAAGATTTATATAAATGAATGACTTTTTAAAAAAAATTAAGAATTTCTTAATGTTAGTAGTTATAACACAAAAGCAATTGATGGCTTGTGAAATTTTCTCAGAAAAGGAATTCTAAAAGAATCTCAAGATACAGTAAAGTATAACCTTAGAATGGACTTCAGTTCATACAAAGTAAATAGATAATAGACTTCAATTTGAAAAGTAGACTAATAACTTGAGATTATTAAAAAGTGGTAAAACATTTGGAGGAAGAAAAATGCATTGTGTACTAGAATGGTGATAACAAGGAGGGAAATAATAAATTTATATATCATGTTAGAAGATATTTTTCTTATATTTAGATATATTTAGTATTCACATACATTAGAAATGGAGCAATTAAATTTTAAAATTATTATTGACTGTTTTGTCACTTCAGAAATATTTGCAGACTTTTATTATGCAGCTCTTTTTGAAACCTTGCTTTTTATCTACTTGAAAGAGATAAAAAGTAAAAAAGTAAAAAGATAGTAAGTTTTGAAAGTAGCTTCAGAATTTGATATATCTCCTCTGAATTCCTAGATGAAGTAGAAATTTACATATTAAATTAAAGCTTTTAATTAGGTTTTGCACTTGTGCTATTAGAGTTTACTTGTGGAAAGATTTTCTGCTTATTTCTGGTGTATTTGTCTAAAATGCAATTTTTTTCTTTTATGTTTTTCAAAAGGAGAATTAATGGTATTCTATTAGAATTCTATTAGTATTAATAATATTCTAAATTGAGATATTTCTGATCCTACATACAAACTGTCTATTAAAAACATAGTTCCTTAAAGAATACTCCATTTATATTCTGATATTTTTATGGATAAAAATGATTTGATAGAGAAGAAAGTGATTTCATTGGTTTATAAACCAATGTTCATATTCATGTAACATATGCAGATATACTGTCATTTCCAGATAATATACTTAATAATAATAATAAATACCATTTAAAATTCCTAGACATAGGGTTAAAGCATCAACTGTAAACTTTTAAGCTAGCTGAAATTTATATATTGGAATATAAAATACAAGCTATCTTGTGATGTTAACTACTTAAGATGAATAAGTGGTTTGTAGTAGTTGGGATTTGTCTAGGGGGTAGCACATTCTGATTCATGAGAACATTCTCATGTAATATTTACTGAATATTTACATATCATTAGATATATCTACTGATCTTGTAGAAAATACTCTTTGTAGTCCTACTATGTTTTTGAATAATGGCTGGCACCCCAGAGCAGTTTTGTGATCAACATTCAAAAAAGACAGCAAAACAGTCACGAAGATCTCATTGTCTTTCTTTATGAAAAGTTTATTTAGCCATTGTTGTCTATTATACCCTAAATATACACATTTCATTTTTATTTTAGGTCTTCTGTTTTGTTATTTTTGAGAACCAACTATTGCGAATTTGTTATTTAACTATGCCCTTAGGGTATATTAGAACATGAAATGCATATGTAAATAAATATTGGGGAAATTTTTAATTGTCATTGTGAGCAAACATCATGTTATTAAATTAACAGTCCTGGATTATAGCAACCACCCATTTTTCAAATACATTGGGCATATTCTATTACTTTTATAATTATTGATGGACTTTTGAAGATTATTATTGGCTTAGCTTTGATTATATACTAAAATAAGTGTTCTCAAATTGTCTATTTCACGTATATTTTTAAGTGAAAATTATAGCTTACCTTTATTTTCAATTAATATTTGTCTAATAATGCTGTATAAATTACATGGGATTATATTTTAAAGATAGGATTATAGTTGTTAAACATCAAATAAATTAGCATTGTTCTTAAAGACTGTAGATCTTTAGGATATAGGCATATGTGCTGGATAATGCAGGGACTTTGAGTAAATAATCAGGTATATTAAAAATCAAATTGTGCTGAATCGATTTTACTTATATTTAGAAAATGCATTGACAGTTGATGTCATGGTGATTTACTCTTTCTCTGACCTTTCTATATGCATATAAAAAATGCAGTTCTTTTCTACTTAATATGAGCAATATATAACATTTTAGTTTTTTCAGTTATTCTTAAAAATTATAACGTTTTCAGCATTAAAAATTTAAGCACCTATTTATTAGAGTTTCTGCTGTCAAATACAGCTGCTATCTAATGTGTTTGGAACAGCTTGCTCTTCTTTTTTCTTAAAGTCCTTTTACCAGATACTTATTCTGCAGGGTTCTCATATTCTTGGTATAGTCAATAAAAATTCCTTAGGACAGGTGGAATGTTGTGTTAATTCAAAAGTTACAGAATCAACTTCATGTTCACAAGTTGACATCTGTCAGAGCAGTTATTCTAATTTTGTATGTGACTTGTGCAACAGAACCAGGTTTATCTTTTTTGATATAAATGCAGGGTAGACACTTGAAAATCAGTGTGAAGCAGGTGCTGGTCTAGGGATTTTTCATACAATGAACCGTTTCCGAGCTCACAACCTTGAAACTTTAGTCTCAAAATACTGAATAATTTTGGTTAAAGAGAGCATATGAATCACTTTGAATTCTTCAGTTAGAAAAATATATTTGCATTGAGAGGTACATTGGGGATGAAAATAGAATTTGATAGTAACTGGATCATTTTTAGGGATTAAAAATATACCAACTTTCTTCAATGAATCATGCCAAATACTAGAACTTGCCTGAAAGATATTGTTAGCCATTCTTCAATCTACAAGGTGGATTGCTATTCATTTTTCAACACTACAATCTTCAACCTCCAGCTGATTTTTTTTTTCTAAAGAGGTTTCTGTAGTGTTTCTACATAGATAAAGACACTGCATGAGGGAGAATGCATTGTCATAGAAAATAGTCATTTGTGTATACAGCAAATATTTAAGTAGTCAGGCATAGTGGCTAAAAGCCACTCTGAACCTAAATTGCCAAAAAGCCAACTTCCTCTACCCACTAATCATGTGACCTGAGGCAAGTTACTTAATCTACACATCTCAGTTTCATTATCTGTAAGATGGATATAATAGTAGCACCCGCTTCACAGTTTTCTTGAGAAGATTGAATACATGAATACATAGAAAATGCTTAGAACAGTACTCGGCATATAATCAGAACTCAACTGTTAAATATAATTATTAGAATTCTTTAGAAATTCAATACTACTAATTTATTAGGAGGAAAACATTCTTTCTCAACAACTTAGAAGATAAAAAGAATTATTTTTTCCAGGTAGCCCCAGTCTAAAACCCTTTATAGGCTGATACGTAAATCTTTATAAAAGTTATGGCAAACATATTTCTGGGAGGAATACACTGATGTGTATGAGTATGCATGTTGATTATAGCTGCCTGCCAAAAGATTTCAGGCAGATGTTTATTTCCTACCATTGAGCTGTAATGTTTTAACAGGAAGTGACTAGCCACAATATTTAATCAAATTTCCTGATTTTGATCCACTGGCAAGTTGTCATTCATGACTAAATCATGTGAAGATCAAAGATCACAATTATAAACTCAGGAAGCCAAGCTATTACTTCTAGACTAGGACATTCTAGATTAATGTTCAATCCAATTGTCTTTATGAACCAGCGCTGGTCAGAACTTCAACATGATTTAATTGTATCTATTTATTGTTCTTTCTTTCCCGACAGCACCAACCACAATGAAATGTTGGGGTTGGGGGAAAAAAAATAATTGTCTGGTGCTAAAATCACACTGCTTCCAGAAATCTGATGTGTTAAACCAGGTGCACAATTTAAACTAAAGAAGATCTGACTCTGTTTAACAGAGATAGTTACCTTTCTATGACTTTTACTTGAGAAATTTTAATTATTTCTACACAGCATGTTCTTAAGATTTGCCATAGTTAAGTTCAACTACTTTTATATTGTGTTGTTTTTTGCAAAAACTACTGTTGACAATATTTAAATTAATATAATAAAGAATGAGAAAACATATCATCCCCATATAAAGATTATAACTGGTTTCTTACAATCATACAGTGATAAAATATATATTTAATAATTTTTATTAATATACATAAAATATGTCTTTAATAATTTTTAATCATTGGAAGGAAAATATGTTACACATGAAGTTATTTTAAAAAGTCTCAGACTTGTATTTTTCCTTCATTTGAGGCAGTATATTTCAACTATAAAGTATGTAATAGTCTGTTTTAGCCAAAGAAAACTCACCTTTCTGAGCTATAAAATATACAGAATTGAAAGCTGACACCTAATATATTTTTCATTGGATACAGATGTTCAATGTAAAATTCATTTTTCAAGTGTTCATGAAAAACAGGATAACTAAAAAGATGTAATGCATAAAAAGTAAAAATCATCCCTTTTGATAAATTGTTAATGGCTTTTTAATGAAAGACATTTTTTCTTTTTATGATTTATACATTCTTTTATATTATAACCATTTTATCACTTAAAATTATGATCGGAATCTTCAGATTACCATAGAACTTAATGAAATAATTATACATAAAGATTCTATTCCAAATGTAGAAAATCTTGCAAGTAATTTGTAAAGAAATAATTCAACAATTCAGAGTTTATCTTAAAATTTAAACTTTTTAAAATAACATTATAATTAATAAAAGTATTTCTAATATTTACTTTTTGTAACTTTGTGAAATAACTTTATTATTAAAAAATGCAGCCCAGTATGATGAATACACAATACAAATTCTGTTATGCTTGCTTTTTTTGTATTTTGGACATGCTACTTTCATTTCTGAATTGAGCTGCACACAGTTTTGAAATAAAAGTTTTGCACAGGCTACCTATGTGGTGAATATTTAGAGCTACTGATGTTTTTCCACCTGCAGAAGTCATTATCCTAATTGGGGGCTAAAATATGAACTATCCAGTAGGGGAAAAATAACAGTTTTTAAAAAGTAATTGTTTTTCACTCTTTTCTTACCCTGACCCCCAAAATGAAAACAAAAAAATTATTTTAAGCAGATTGTTTCTTGAAATCCAAATATGTTAGCTATTGTGAGTTTAACTTAAATAGTTTATCTGTTGTTCCAGTTGGATTTTATTTATTTATTTATTTGTTTTTGAGATGGAGTTCTCATTCTATTGCCCAGGTTGGAGTGCAGTGACACGATCTCTGCTCACTGCAACCTCCACCTCCCGGGTTCAAGCCATTCATTCTCCTGCCTCAGCCTCCTGAGTAACTGGGATTATAGGCACGTGCCACCACACCTGGCTAATTTTTGAATTTTTAGTAGAGATGGGGTTTCACCAAGTTAGCGAGGCTGGTCTTGAACTCCTGACCTCAGGTGATCCACCTGCCTAGGCCTCCCAAAGTGCTGCGATTACAGGTGTGAGCCACTGCACCCAGCTGGATTATATTTATTTTAAGTGTTCATGGAATTGAGCTACATACATGTTTCTTAAGATAAAAAATGAGCCTTGAGCATCTTGGTATAAAACTTTAAAATAATTTCATTTTCATTTTTTTGCTTTTAACTGTATTTCACAAAAATAATATTCAATATTATCTCAAAGTTTTCTAGCATTTTATTTCTTCATTTGTTCATTCATGTGCTCACCGAGCACATTTACTAGGTGCCTACTATGTGAATAACATGCTTACCTCTGTAGGAGATACAAAAAATAATTTTAAAAGATATACCTCAAGGTTTATAGCATGCTAAAGAAGACAAACACTGCATACAAAACATACTACTAACAATAGAAGAATATGTTTGATCAGTGCCAGAGTAAGTGATATTCATGAGTATGACATATAGACAAGAGATCAATGTATACTGGGAGAATCTCTTTCTGGAACTCTGAATAAAGGTGGAACTTAGCTAAGGAGGTAAAATATAGGACACTGAAGTTGGGGGCCACGCCAGGAACAAAAGCATAGCAGCAGAAATAGAAAGATCTGTGAGGGGAAGGCAGACTATAGATAGATCATGGAGCAGTGTATAGGGATATTAGATGAAAAAGGCGGATTAGAGGAATACAGGGAGACCTTTGGATATTGAGTTAAAGTACTTAGTTTTCATATTCCAGCTAAAGGAGAAGACTAGGAACTATGCAATAAAGGTATCTGGAAAATGCCTCAGTGAGGATGGTGT
The DNA here is from genome assembly GCA_963573385.1 of Cacajao melanocephalus. NCBI lineage: Eukaryota > Metazoa > Chordata > Mammalia > Primates > Pitheciidae > Cacajao > Cacajao melanocephalus. The sequence goes on from CAUYLG010009626.1 coordinate 77,827, forward strand.
TTAGGAATATTAATTTTAGCAGTGAGCATGGAATGTATTGGAGAGAGAAGTTGAGGACACAAAAATAGCCATTGTTCTTGTTGCTAGAGGTTTAAGTATCACATCATGAAGATTTTTATTAAGGTTATGGCATGAGAAATAGAAGGAAGCTTGAATCAGAAGCCCTCTCCTATAGGACTTCTGACTAATAATGTATGGAAACATAAGGCAAGAAAATGGAATATTTTGAAACTTAGATCAATAGGAACCAAAAAAAGGAGAGAGCTTTCAGAAAGATAAGTTTTGAAAGAGTGTATAAGAAAGAAGTGCAGTGGCACATTCTCAGCTCACTGCAGCCTCTGCCTCCTGGGCTCAAGCCACTCTCCCACCTTAGCCTCTTGAGTAGCTGGGACTACAGGCATACACTACCATGCTCAGCTAATTTTTCGTATTTTTATAGACACGGGATTTCACCATGTTGCCCCGTGGCTAGTCTGTAACTCATGAGCTAAAGAGATTCACCTACCTTGGCCTTCCAAAATGCTTGGATTACAGGCCTGAGCTACTGTGCCCAGCCTACCTGTAATTATTTTAATCAGGAAAACCAGTTCAATAGAATTTAGAGATGTGGTTTTATGCATTGGTCAAGTTATTAAGGTTCCAAATGGTGGTTTTTAAAAATATATATATACATGACTCTATTTTAAATTAAAGAAAATTGATCTGGCTGGGTGCACCCCAGATTGCATGACTGTAATGCCAGTACTTAGGGGGGCTGAGACTGAAGATCACTTGAGCCCCAGGAGTTCGAAGCTGCAGTGAGCTCTGATCCTGTCACTGCAGTCCAGATTGGATGACAGAGTACAATCCTGTCGAGGGCAGCAGGGGGAGGGAGAAAGAAGGAGAGAGGGGGAGAGAGAGAGAGAGAGAAGGAGAGAGAGAGAGAGAGAGAAGGAGAGAGAGAGAGAGAGAGAGAGAGAGAGAGAGAGAGAGAGAGAGAGGTCAATCTACAGTGTTCTTGTAGTCATACATACTCCTAACAAAAAATACTTGTCCTGCATTATGTCCTGCCTTGTGGATCAAAGTAATTGAATGAGCGACAGAGGATGAGAATGGAATGAATAATGGAGGCCAAATTGTGTAATCACTGGTAAAACGGGTTCTTTGAGTTTTGTTGGTTAGTTTTTATTCCCCCTGATTATTAAATGATGGAACTCTTTCACCCAGAATATCATTTTGCCACCTTTAATGTGAAATAAAGCTTTTATGCAGTTAGAACTATGTTATGAAAATATTAAATGTTGAGATTCTTGCAACCGAAGGAAGATAGAAAATTCCAAAGAAATGACTATTTCTGGTAAGTTCCTGCCCCAGATATGTAACTCAGCTAGAATAGAAATTTTAGTGATAAAATTATGTCAAATTTGTTATTTAGTGTGAATCTGACATTCGAGTTTCTTTTTATAATGTTTCTTTTTGTTATTTCAGGGAAGGAGATTACAGCAGAAACTTTTATGGAGAAGTTGGACAATGGTGCCTTGCTCTGTCAACTTGCAGAAACTGTGCAGGAGAAATTTAAGGAGAGCGTGGATGCTAATAAGCCCACAAAGGTAAAAGATCCCAGTGCAAAAATCACTCTTAGCTGGTAGATTATATTTATAATTACTTGTAAATTGAATGTAATTTAAAAATTTATTGTGAATGGATACATCAAGGTATGTACTAAAATCAAAGTACAGAGGGTTCTTTTTAATTAGATAACATGTTATTTGTACTCTAATTACATAAATTACATAATCCTTTTGGTGAATCTAATTGAACAAAAGCTTATGAAAAATGATGGTATTAAAAGCTGATTAAAAATTTAGCAGAGAAATAATTGTGTCATTAGGCAATGCACAAATCCAGCCAAGAAAGATGTACTGAATAGATCTTTGTTTTAAAAAATATTATGGCAGAACGCTAGAACAAAATTTCTGGAGTGTAATTTTTTGTTTATTCTAAATAAGTAGTACTGTTGAACTAAGTAAATTTGGACAAATTATTTTATTTCTGACTGCTCAGATTTCTTTTCTGCACATTAGTTCTAATATTCTTTTCTAGTTATTATAAACACTTGATGAAAGTATGGTGTTTAACCTTTTTTAAAGAAAACAAGAGAAAATGTACTTAATTTTTGATAGAGACTGAAAAGAGATGTAAAAATATTAAAATAATGTTGACCAGGTGTGGTGGCTCAGGCCTGTAATCCTAGTACTTTGCTTTGGGAGGCTGAGACAGGCAGATCATTTGAGGTCAGGAGTTTGAGACCAGTCTGGCCAACATGGTGAAACCCTGTGTCTAAAAAAAAAAAATTAGCTGTGCATTGTGGCACATGCCTATAATCCTAGGTATTCAGAAGACTAAGGCAGAAGAATTGCTTGAACCCAGGAAGTAGGAGTTGCAGTGAGCAGAGATCACGCCATTGCACTCCAGCCTAGGTGACTAGGTGACAGAGTAAGACTCTGTCTCAAAAAAATAATAAAATTAAATTAAAATGTTGAAGACAACTTAAGACAAAAAGCAACTGTTAAGCCATTTCTGCAACTCTGTCAGAAAAAATAAAAGGTGTGTGTGTATGTGTTAGCACTAATTTATTTTTTAGATATTTTATATATAAAAGGATTATGTATTGTATAATACTGAAAGGATTATATAAAGCATTATATACAATGCCTTCCTCTTACTATTTTCTTAACCTTAAAAGCAACTCTGTGAAGGTATTAATTAATTGATTTCCAAACTTAGCTGCACATTGGAGTTACCTGAGCATCTTTAAAATAATGCCAAGAGCTGGGCTGGACGTGGTGGCTCATGACTGTAATCTCAGCACTTTGCAATGGTCAAGGCAGGCAGATTGCTTGATCTCAGGAGTTCAAGACCAGCCTGGGCAACATGACGAAACACCATCTGTAAGAAAAACACAAAAAAATTAGCTGGGAATGGTGGTGCATTCCTGTAGCCCCAGCTACAAAAATAATAATAAAATAAAATAATACCGAGACGTGTATCCCATGCCTAAACATTCTGATTTAGTCCCATAGGGTGAAACCTGGGCACTAGACTGTTTAAAAAGCTCCCCAGGTGATTCTAATGTGCAACAAAGTTTGATAGCCATTTATTTCTTGTAATTTTCTCCTTAAGTGGGTGGTTGAAGACTCTAAGTAATTTGTACAAGATTGGATAGTAAGTGACCAACCAAGAATTTGACAGAGACAACTTTCCAAGTTTAGTGCTCTCTCATTTTGGTTCATTATGGGTATCACAGGTGTGAAGAGACTGTTTATGAAAATACTTTGTGTCAAGCTTAATGTTAGGACACCAATTTTTCTTCTCTCATTTTCATTGTAATGTAACTGGCCTTTAAATTAGCTACCTGATGAGAAAACATAATGCCAATAAGAGGACAATTTGTATAGAAGGTTTACGGTAAAGCAATGAACAGAGGAAAATAAGCTGTTGTGCCCAGACTCTTGAAAGTATTACATTCACATTACGAAGTTCCTGAAATGTGTATAGCTTATTGTTGAGGATGGAGAGCCCAATACCTCAGTGTTAAGAATCCTTGAATCCTGGCCGGGCTTGGTGGCTCACGCCTGTAATCCCAGCACTTTGGGAGGCCAAGGTGGGCAAATCACAAGGTCAGGAGATCAAGACCAGCCTGACCAGTGTGGTGAAACCCCATCTCTGCTAAAAATACAAAAAATGAGCCAGGCATGGTGGCACACACTGTAATCCCAGCTATTCAGGAGACTGAGGCAGGAGAATCCCTTGAACCCGGGAGGCAGAAGTTGCAGTGAGCCGAGGTCATGGCACTGAACTCCAGCCTATGTAACAGAGCAAAACTCCACCTCAGAAAAAAAAAAAAAAAAAGAATCCCGAGTAATAAAGATTAACCAACTCTATTAAGGCTATTGTGCAGTTTTCTGGTTTTACTTTGTTTGCAAGCCTTTGCTTTTTTAAAACAGAAGCAAAGATTCTCAAATAGATTTGTAACTGTGAGACTCAAATGTAAGATAACCCTAAAGCATTAGCCTATAGGTCAAAGGCTTTGACATTAATTCATTTTGCTTGGGTTCTAGTTTTATTTATTAATGGGAGGCATCTGAGCCGTAGTTTTCGTATCTGTAAAATAGGATTAATAATTACATATGTATACATTCCACAGAGCATTGCACAAAATAAGGATCTTGATAAAATCTCTTTTCCCCATGTGAAAGTTAAGAGACCTTTATAAGAATTTTCTATTAATTATAAGAAAATAAATACTTTATGGCCATGGCCATACCACCCTGAACACATCCGATGTCATCTGATCTCTGAAACTAAGCAGGATTGGGCCTGGTTAGTGCTTGGAAGGGAGAAAATAGATGACTTACAAATGTTTGTATTTAGCTTGATAGCTGCTATGCACAAATATGTATACATTTGCCCCAATCTTCATGTTAATATGTAATACTGAAAATATTTATAGATCGATAGTTATATAACTACTTCCCTTCAAAACATTTATTTCAATATTATAATTTTTATTATAAAACTATAAAACATAAAAGGAAACAAAAGAATTTGTTTTGTTAGTAGAACTGCAGCAAGTTATTAAACTTGAAATAGTTCCTTCAACCTAAGCAATTTTGGTTTAACTGAATATAAAGCTATTTTTTTTCTGATTGCAATAAAGGTTTTACTATAAAAATTTAAAAGTGTTACTTCAACAAGTCAGGTTTAAAAATACTTATTATCATCCCACCAAGAAGACACATGCATCTGTATGTTCATCACAGTACTATTGACTGTAGCAGAGACATGAAATCAACCTAGGTGCCCATCAATGGTGAACTGGATAGAGAAAATATGGCCCTATACACCATGGAATACCATGCAGCCATAAGAGACCAAAATCATGTCCTTTGCAGAAACATGGAGGCAGCTGAAGGCCATTATCTTAAGCAAGCCAATGCAGGAACAGAACCACCTGCCACATGTTCTCACTTATAAGTGGGAGCTAAACATTGAGTACACCTAGACACAAAGAGGAGCACAATAGACACTGGGCCCTACTTGAGCAGAGAGGACAGGAAGAGGGTGAGGGTCAAAAAAACAACCTATTAGGTTCTATGCTCACTATCTGGGTGATGAAATCATTTATATACCCAACTTCAATAAGGTGCAATTTACCTACGTAACAATCCTGCACACGTACCTTCTGAACCTAAAATAAAAGTCGAAAAAAATACTAATTACGACCTCACTTTCACTGCTCAATACATCAAATTTGATCTGAGGTAAAAGTTGACACAGTTGCTCTTGACTGAATTGCCTTCTGTGTTCTCGGCAGCAGTTATATATTCACAACTGACTGCCGGTAATATGCAGCTTAAATCAATAATAACATGTGCCTTACTTGCAAAGATGGTTACATTTTCTTTTCTGCACTTTGTAGTCAAAATTTTAAAAGATGAAAAGCCAAAAGGTCAGTATGTATATCTTCATGGCTATTATGGTTCATAAATATACATCTGTTAAACTCATGATTTTCAGTCCATTTTTGGTCTAGAGACAAAAAAAAAGTTACAAGATTGTAAGCATGTTGATATTGTTAAATCTAAATACAAATTTAAACGTAATGGATTCACTACAAGCCAGGTAATTAGGATTACAGTGAGTATTTCCCATGGGAAAAAAATGAGGCTTTCAAATTTGGTATAAATAGTCTGTAGATTACACTATTAAGTCTGCTTTTACACGTGGGTACACTCAGGTGTTCCCATATGTGTTAGTATAGAATTATTTCTCATTTTGGCATTTTGAAGTTTAGACAAAATGGTGGTGAAGACAAATGAATTAGTCAATACATTCTCTGAATTAGTGAAACTGTGTACAAGGAGATGTTGAAATAGAATTACTTTAAATAAATCAACAACAAACTTGATCCTCTCCAAAGCCATGCTTTATAATTTTTTTCTAGCAGCTTAAATTTTATCTCCTCATTTTCATAGCAATATTTTTTATTTTTCCTGGTTGATAGTTAATTTAGAGATTTTACAGCTGTGTAAACAAATTTGAACGAGTAAGTTATGCCTGGTATGTGTGAAGTATGTCTGTATTAAGAATCATTTAAATGCTCTTAAATCTGGAAGTAAATTTTAATAAATGTTAGTTTGCATATTTAAAATTTTAGATATAAATCTGTGACTCTTTTATATCCACCTTTCATTTGATAAAATACTCTGAATGGAAATATTTCTCTCCTATGATTCTTTCTTTCTAGACATCAATAGATCAATTTAAAAATAGCTTCTTTATGTGTGTGAGCTCTAAGCAGTTAATCTTACCCTTTGTGTAGTGGGCTATTTTCTCACTCTGCATGGGAGCAGTGTAGAGACTTCACAGAGTTGGACACTAGATGGCTGGAAGCATTTGAGACCAGTGTACAGCTGTTTAATATGTAATTTGATTTAATTCATTTATATGTACTATAATATAAATTCACTTTAATTATAAATATGAATATTCTTGGAGTTGAGGACATTTAAAGGTAAAAATCTAAATGAAATGAATCTTTTCAGTATCGTTTTAGGATAAGAAAACCAAACCAAATGACAAGTCTAAGGTTAGGTTTTATGCCTTTTGACTCTCAGCTACCTGACTCAAAGTTGGCATCTCTAATCAAGACAGAGGAATTGTTACATTTATGCATGACCTTTCATTTCCTGGTCCAAATAGTGTTTCATAGTACAAAACACTTCTTATTGTATATTTGCTCCCTTCCCCCCATCACAAGTTTGCTGATTTATGCACAAAACTCTCTCAACCATGCTACGTCAACATGGGGCAAGACATTTTCCAAAGGATTAGCCTTTTTCTACTAACTTTCTTTTGCATGTGTCTCATTTATTTTGAGTCTCTCCTTCAGACAGAGTTTTTCTGGGTTCAGAGCTTCCTCTGACCTCAAAGAGCCCTAGGTGGTTAGATCAAGTTTGAAGCAGATGAAGGAGAGGGGAAAAAAGAAGTTCTGTTACCTAGTAGAATGCCACATTATGCTCCAAGGAAGGAACTGAACATTAACCATCTAAATGTAGAATCTAGTCCTTGTTCAGGAGAAAGAACATCCTGCAGATAAAATGCCTACAATGCATTTGCCCATCAAGAGTACTTGGTTCCTTGAGCTGCAAGATAGCAATACCTCAGGATGTTTTTTTGTATCATCTGGGAATTAAATAAGACATAAAGATTAGAGATTTTCTTCTCAGAAAAATCAATAGCACTTTTTGTTTAGAGAACATCTTATCAAGATCTAGTTCTGAGAAATCCAGAGATTTGTGTTTACTGCTGATTTCTCTTAGAGAACAAGAAAGTATGGTAGATGCAATAAAAGTTTTTCTTATTAAAAAGAAAATAAAATCTCAGCTTTGATTAATCTGGAGTCATTTATTGCTGGCTATACAACTAAATGATTTTATATTCCTTAAAAATTTATTGTTCTAAATTACAAATATAATGCTAGAATTAAACAGAGAGTATATTATGATGAGATAGGAAGAATATAGTTGGAATAATGGGGAAAGAAAGAATTGTTTTTGGTGGGTATGTTGTTGTCTGAGACTGAAGGAAAAAGAAAAACAGTAGAAAAGTTATAGTAAAGCCCAGTTCCTCAGGATTTATAAAATATAGACAAAATATGTTTAAGCTTTAAATACACTAAATTATTTTGTTTTTTATTTTTATTTTTTATTTACTTTGTAATCAGCTTCCTTGGGTTGAATTATTTCTCAGTATAAAATTAATCCCCTTGTCAGGATTTTTCTGAGTCTCTGACCAAATAGCCAAATCATTCACCTCTAAATCAGAGACAATGAAATGTCTTTTTTAAATTTTTCACCTCCCCACCCCCGCCACCGAGACTGTTTCTGTTCTATACCATCTTCCAGAGATATGCCTAAATGGGGCTTCAGTGCCATAGCAATAAATGTTGGTATATCATATAGAATAAAAAGAATGGTATGTAAAGGAACTTGACTTATTTTTCAAATAAAACTGGTCACAGGAGACTTGATAGGGGCTACATTTGCAGATGGAGGGGGAAGCAGCAATGTGAAAAAATGAGTGAGATAAAAGTGAGTGATATGCCTTTGGAACTTATCTAGATCTTCATGTTTAACTGAACCCATCCCATACATGGCACTTGTACTTGTAAACCCAGAAAATCAGAGACAGGTCTCAATTAATTTAGAAAGTTTATTTTGCCAAGATTAAGGACGTGGTCCCATCATACAGCCTCAGGAAGTCCTGATGACATGTGCCTGAGGTGGTCAGGGCACAGCTTGGTTTTGTATGTTTTACGGAGACATGAGACATCAATCAATATATGTCAGACATTGGTTCAGTCTGGAAAGGCAGCACAACTTGAAGCAAAGGCAGGAAGACTCAATGTGAGGAGGGGGCTTCCAGGTCACAGGTAGATGAGAGAATGGTTGCATTCGTCTGAGTTTCTGATATGCATTTATCTCAGTGAGCAGAGGTATAACTTTGAATAGAATGGGAGACACGTTTGTCCTAAGCACTTTCCAGCTTGAGTTTTCCTTTAGCTTAGTGATTTTGGGGGCCCAAGATATTTTCCTTTCGCATACTCAATAATAAGGTAGTGCTGGGCACAATAAAAAATATGGCCCAGTGAATCATACAGCACTAAGTTCATGATAAACAGTTAATGTTTCAGGATTACTGGTTCCCATAGCAGAAAATCAGTCTCTGTCAGACAACAAGAGCGAGTGAGGAACATTTGCATTGGGTCCTTTTCTAAAACGGCGATGTTCCTACCTGGCCCCTTCTAGTAGACCCAGAAACTTCATTGAGTTGACAGAACCCCCTTTCTGCATTTTCATGAGATTTATTCTCTATCCTCCAGAATGTGTATTTTATGAAACCATCTGGTTTGCCTACTGTTCCTGCTTTCCATTATCAAATCTCCAATATCAATTATCATAAGATAGTAGAGGAGCTTGCTGCTCTGTGATGTTGAAACATCCATGGTCCCTATAGGTTATGTCACAGGGCTGGAGATAGTATGTAGGATAGTAAGAGTTCTATTGTTACTGTCAAACAGATGCAAACTGATTCTGGAATTTTCTACTTATTAGAATAAAGAAAATTGCATTTTCTAAACCAAGAGATGAATGTCAAGTACCAGGATATTGAGTGATACACTTCATTGAAAAGACCACATCTGTAGCAGCGATTTTGATTAAATATGTTACTTCATTATAATCTCCCCACTGTTTTCAAAGTCATATTGATTTCTTTTACTGACTTTCATTGAGATGTGGTAGAAATCACTTCTGGTTTTGCGATGTTCAGGTCATTAATAATAGCATGAATATCTGACTTTTTAAATAGGTGTGCTTGTTTAAATTTGGTACTTTTACCACAAAAGAATTAATTCCATGTGTCAAGGATAAAAATTATGACCGTTGTTGAGAATATCCATGCAAATTATGACTTTAGGAAAAACTATAAAAATAACCTCTCATGTTTGCAAAGGTGTACTAGTCATCGTATAAAATAGATTTAGGTAAAAATCTCACTGTCACCTGATTCCCCACAAAGCATTTCCCTTTTCTGAATGCATAGTAAACAGATCAGGTCCTTTGGAGATTAGAAGGAAGCTTTACATAAAGACTTGAGATCATTATGGCTTTCATTCAGTGAGCGCTGAGTCTATAATTTGGCACTAGCCTAGGAATTGTGCGATCAGAAGATTCTCTCATATTGTTGCTCTTTTTGTTGTACAAAGATAACCAAATACTACATGTTCTCACATATAAGTGTGA